>PGWS01017982.1:0-12185 GCA_002896235.1 Cicer reticulatum
TTTGATAATTATTGTTTTATCAAAAAAAAAAAAAATTGGATGAGAAGCTAATAAATTTAGCCATGAAATTAAAAGAACAAACACGTTAAAAATTGTGCTGAAGAACATTTTGCAATGTTAGTACTCAGCCAGTCTGCCTGATGAACACACGATAGTAGATGTGGCGGCATCATTTGAGCAGGGTACCAGATATTTGGAGTTCAATCGATGATTAGTATAAACAAAAATAATATGTAATTTATTTCTCTTATGAAGTACATTATTAGAGGATAATAATGCAAAAAGACACGGAGTTTCATCAATATTTATTAACAAGGTTCTCAAAAAATATTCATGTCGCTTTCACTAACGGAGTTCAAACAAATGTTAATAAAACTAAAACAGAATTCAATATAATAACACAAGATACACATCTTTGCCCTTCTGCATTTGCAAATTCTTGTCTGCGAAAGGGAACAAAACAGAAAGAGTAACAACTAATCCCCAAGGATATGTGTAACCATCACACCACACCAAATAGGGATCATGTCAGCGCATTGTATCATGCAAAGATTATTAACGACAATAGGTTTTAAAAATCACAGTGTGTTCAACTTCAAACCATTACAAAAAAATAAAAAATATAACCGGAAACAAAAAAAATATGGATTCCATAATATATATATCAAAATTCCCAAATTACAAACCCTAATTTTTCAATCATGAATTAAACATGGTAGGCTCTGATACCAATTATGGGAAAACCCTAATAACGTTGTGCTCAACAATCCATGTCAATTACATGATGAATAGCCAAAGGCGGAAGCGTACCTGTGGGAATTGCCATTAATGAAATCCTGCAATGATGATGATAGAGCTAATGGGTTGGGTGATCTTCCTCAGCAAAACACCCTGAAGACCTTGCTCTCTTGATGGGGATAGAGAGAACCATAGAGTTTTCTCCTTTAGGGTTTGTGAGACTGAACAGTCTTGTTGTGTTTGCCTTGGGGACCATTACCCCTATATATCAACTGATTATTAGTTATATCCCAAATGTGCACCGTATTTCCAATTCCAAGCCCCACTCATTAAATTAGAAACTGCCCTAGGTATCTACACTATTAAATTTCATAACTATTATGCTCCTTTAGCCATAAATCTATTATATATTATTTGACCCCTAGTGTTACGGGTCTAATTATATAATGACGCCTAACACGCTTTATTAATTAATTACATATGTGACCCATAAATCTTGCATTTACACCATCTATTTGTTCGATTGTTATTCTTTAGTATGCAATATTTGGATTGGTTGAGAGTTTGTAGTGCTCTCTTCACATGGTGGTTTTAACCTATGTTTCAACAATTTTGTGGTTACATATCCAATTAAAAATTTCTCGCATGAAACTTTATGTAACTTTTGGTAGCATGCATTTGGATAGCTTTGAAAGAGAAGAATAGGTCCGATTTTAGTCAAAGGATAATTATTCGATAATCTAAATGAATAAGATAAGATTATCTGTTGGTGGGTGTGTAAAGTTAACTCTAAAAGGTTTAGAGTTTGGATTTTCAATCAATAATGGTGGAGTAATTCTCATGTTGTGTCTTGGTTCTTTTATGATTGATATTAGAGGTGTATTGATAGTAGATGGTTCTAGTTTAATTTTTTGAATGTTGGAAATGGGGTTCAATATATAAAATCATGGTATTATGATTATATCTGTTTTCTTTTGTTGACACAAACTTGTCTTGCAAAAGTTTTAATTGGATTAAATTTATGCGTTTTTTTAAAAAAAAAGTTTTTAGAACAATAAATCATGCGGGTCATTATAATAAGTGTCTTAAAATATTTGGTTAATCAATAAAAAGAAAATATAAAGAATTTTTATAAAAAAAATGTGTTTTTTTTTAATTTAAGCTATAGAATGGACATTTTTAAAATAATAATTTTTTATTCTCAACAAGTGTCTTAAGGATTCTTGTTAGTATTTCTAAAATTATAAACATTGTCTCACTTTAAATAATATTAAAGGAGTCAAAATTCCATATTCACTTTTATGTGTCTCGACTAACTAGCTCATTTTATAAATTAAGGAGCACTAAAGGATCAGTTTTATAGTGGAATGTCTTGAATTCAACTTTGTAAGAAAGTAATATAACAATAATTTAAATTACTATTGACTTATTAAACAAATTTTTTTTGACGTGATATCACTTTTTATACATTTAATTATTTTAAGAGGCTAATTGTCAAACATTATCATCGTAAATATTTTATATTTTTAAGAGGAAAAGCAGTTTTATCAAATTTCTTATTTGGTCAAATTTCATCTATGGTCTTGGATTAAGTCCAACGCAACTAGTTTTCCTTTCGATTTTCGTCAATTAACTATAAAAGCACTTCTATGCTTGATGTTTTCTTGATAATTTGTGAATACTCATGAACGTTCATGATAATCTATACTAGAATACCTCATTATCTCAATGATGAATCATAATATTTGGATTGATTAAAAATAAAACAACCGGGCTATATATATATATATAAAAGGTTTGGTCAATTGTATAAGGTGGGAAATATTAACTAACTTAAAATAAGATTAAGGACACTAATAAAGGTTAATATTTTTAACTTAATTGCAGTTTTGGTCTCTTTATTTTTATCAATTTATGAAATCGATCGCTCTATTTTAAAAATTGACAATTTTGATCTCTCTCATATTTTTAAAATAAAAAAATAACGATTTGCCGTATTTTAAATAGCGTGACATATAGTTTTTGAAGTTGAAAGTTAAGTTTTTACGGTATTTTATTTAATTTTATGGGTATTAATCACTCTACATTATCATATTATAATATATTATTTAAAACATATCATGTTGCTATTTTATAATTAAAAAATAAATAAATAAAACTAAAATTATTAATTTTTAAAATAAAAAAACTAATTTTGTAGATCTATAAAAATAGAAGGACTATGAATTTATGTGTATTCATTTTGCTCCTCTCACCATATCTTGTACAGAGAGTAGCTTTTATTTTTTACATATTATATTTGTCTGGTTTAAAAAAAGTATGTATATACTTTACATTGTTAACAAATAACAATAATTTAAAATAGTGTTAAACTCAAACATTTTTAATAATCTACCATTATTATTAAGTGACGGTTATTTTTGTTTTTTGTGGAATGCTTTTGTTTTTACGTATTATATTTTTTCTTGTTCAAAAAAATATATTATATATTATCAACAAATAATAATTATTTAAAATAGTTATCATTAAAAGTAAATATTTTCAATTATTAAGTGATTATTTACGCTTTTGTTTTAAATAAATTTTATCTTCTTTTAACAAAAATAAATATTATCTTAAAGATATCAATAACTACATTTTTTTATATTGGTACTAAAAATAATTTTTCTTTCATTTGTTTATTTTAATTTCCTCCCTGTTGTTAAAAAAATTGGTATCGTTTTCGCATCTTGTCTTTTTCCCTCCTGTGAAACTGAAAATGATGTTTCAATTGTATAAAAAAATGAAATGATGTTTCAGTTTTCATTTTACATGTATGCTCTTTAATTTTAGAGTGTGTTTGAATTAGAAAACTTTGTGAGATAATGTAAATTTTAAATGCAATTCAAATTCATCGTTTCAAACTCTCTTATTTGGATGATAAATTTGAAAAAAATTCAACTAAAAGAAATTTATTAGATATTTTGTTAAAATTAAATTTAGAAAGTTTTAAATATCACTTAAAATTTAAAGTTTTTTATTTATCTTATAAAATGACTCTTAAAATGATCCCTATATTTTTTCAAAGTTTATTACGACTACTAGTAGATTAAATTACAGTTATTTATAAAAAAAGTTGACTGCATTTAACCTATGCAATCCCAATTAAAAATTGAATATTACCATCAAATTACTTGCTATTGACATTTTAAAACACTCAAGTGATTATTAATTAGTTTCTTTTCTGATAAATCCATTCAAATTTTAAATCTTGCTCAGGAAGTATCTTAAGGTAATGGTAGGATTCTAAACAGTTAATTATTTATTGAAAAGTGAATACATATTCTTTCAATGTATTAAATACATAATTTTCCATAAAAATAGTTTTTCTAAAAATATTTAAATTTTTAATTTTATAAAGTATATGTTGATTTAAAATTAACAAATAAATAGTTAACCGTCACACGATATAAATAATATCAACATATTTGTCTAGTGAACAATATGTATAAGTATTTGACAGTACGCAAAAATGACATTATTATAGCGCTTATTTAATACAAACGTTGTTGTATAATATTTTAAAATAACAGAGGATACACATCGCTTTTTTGAAAGCGTTGTGAAAAAAACGTTGTTGTAGGTTATACAGGGTCCGCATAGCGCTTGCACATAATGTTTACAAGGCTTATACAAACGCTTTTTCAAAGCCTGTAAACAGAAGCGGCCCTTACTAATGTTATACAAGGCTTTTGGAGCGCTGTACAAATATAGCGCTCCACCTTCATGTTACATAGCTTTTAAAGCGTTTTTTGACCAGCGTTGTAAAAGACTTGTGCTTTCACATAATTAAAGGACCTATTAGAGCGCTTATTTTACAAGCGCTGTAAAATCATTCACTTTAAATAAAAATCATTTACTTTAAATAAATAAAAATCATTTACTTTAAATAAATAAAAACAAATTTAAAAAAAATTTTTAAAATAAATTTAAAAAAAATTTAAACATTGTCATAACCCTACGAACCCTCATCTCCTCTACTCTGCGCCCATCTACTACTCCTTCTTTAAAAAAAAATTGGATACGTTGTCTTAGGTACTGTATTTATTAATTTGTTATTGTCACAAAAACTAATAAATTATTACATAATAAATCATATAAGTGTGTTTTGGAGAGAGTTATTTCAAATAACCTGACAACTTTCTTAGTTGACAGAAAATTAGTTGATGGAGTGATAGTTTTAAATGAGATAATTGGCTTTGCGAAAACAAAGAAACATAAGTGCTTGACGTTGAAAGTAGATTTTGAAAAAAATGTACGACCCAATTAGTTATGATTACTTACATTTTATGCTTAAAAAGATGAATTTTTTAGATAAATGTATTACTTGGATATGGGCATATATTTTCTTGAGTACCATGTCTCTTTTAGTGAATGGAAGTCCTACTTTGGTTTCAAGGTAGGTAAGAGGTTAAGACAAGAGGATCCTTTTGTTAACAATTAAAAGAGGAAGAAGAGAAACAACCACTCTAGGGTTTCATAACATATAATGAACCAAACTTGAGTTAATATAGTTACAATGAGTATATATATATATATATAAAAGGATAGAAATGTCTAAAATACCCTTACTACTAATATATAATAACATTATCTAACATGTCCCCTCAAACTCACGATGCATTAACATGGAGCATCGAGAGTTTGTCAACTATAAAACGGAAACGTTTAATGGAATGCATCTTTGTGAACAAATCAACAATCTGTAAAGAAGAAGAGACAAACGGTAGAGTAATGGTTCCCATGCTGAGATGAGACGAGTTAAATGACATCAATCTCAATGTATTTGGTGCATTCCTGAAGACGAGTTTGTGAGCAATTTGAATTAGCACGCTTGTTATCGCAATGCATCGGAGTTGGCTCAGAAAGAGAGATACCCATATCAGACAAAAGCCAACGCCACCAAATTATTTCAACGGTAGTGATGCATAGCACGATAACTCGAGCTTCTGTATGAGGAGCGGAGACAATGTCTTGTTTCTTACTTTTCCAAGAAAGAAGAGAGTCTCAAGAAAGATACAAAACCTTGTGGTGGAGTTTACGAAATGTGGTGTCACACCCAATCAGCATCAGAATAGCTCGTAAGTCTAATGAGGATGACGATGGAAAGAGAAGTCTTTGAAATGAGTTCCTCGAAGATAACGAAGAATCCGAATAACTGATGCCTTCAATGTATTGTAGTGAGAGACAACAAACTGGCTAACAACTATGAACAACATAAGCAATGTCAGGTATGGTAATCGTAAGATACACTAAGCTGCCAACCAAAGTACGATACAAAGTGGAATCTGGTAAAGGAACACCATCCGAGGGAGCATATTTCACATTCAACTTAAGAGGAGTATCTGCTGCTCTAGTATCAGAAAGACGAGCCTGGTCAAGAATATTGGAAATGTACTTGGATTGAGAAAGAAGGTAGCCTCTAGGAGAGTAGACAACTTCAATCCCTACGAAATAGCGAAGAGTTCCCAAGTCCTTCATCTCAAACTGTTTGGCTAACTGCAATTTCAATTCATTGATTCCACTAACATCATCATCTGTTATAATCATGTCATCAATATATAGAGAAAGTATAATGCGACCATAAGTGGTGGACTTTATAAACAATGCAGAATCATGTTCACTAGAGCGGAAACCAAGAGAAGTGATCACATTAGAGAATTTCTCAAACCAAGCTCGAGGAGCCTGTTTAAAACCATATAAAGCCTTTTTTAACTTACATACTTCCCCTTGATTATGAGAAACTCCTTGAGGAGGGACCATATAGACTTCTTCATGAAGCTCACCATTTAAAAAAGTATTTTTGACATCCATTTGGGAAATATGCCATTGACGAATAGATGCAACTGCAATAAGAGTACGAATAGTGGTCATTTTGGCTACAAGAGCAATAGTTTCTTCACAATTCATACCATATTGTTGAGAGAAACCCTTAGCAACAAGGCGTGCTTTGTAGCGCTCAACTGACCCATCAGACTTAGTTTTGATCTTGTATACCCAACGAGACCCAATAACACGTTTTCCAGGAGGAAGAGGTACTAATTTCCAAGTATTGGTTTTGTGCAATGCAGAAAGTTCTTCTGCCATAGCCTGCTGCTAAAGAGGATCAAGAACATCCTCTTTATAGGAAGAGGACTCAGACAAACTGTGAATAGAGGTTAAGAAAGAAACAAACGAAGTTGAGTAAGTGGAATAGACAAAATCAAGTAACTGAGTAGACTTACGTTGACGAGAGGGGTAACGAGGAGGATCAACAATCGCAGGAGGTGGTTGAACAACCAGGGGGACAAGAGGGATGTCATCATGTGGAGTATTAGTATTTGTCATGCAATTCTCAACATTACAATCACTAGAATCATAATCATTAGGACCAAACGGATCAATATGGGTTAGTTTAGAACTCTTAGTAATCTGAGAATCAGAGGAAATAGAGTAAAAAGGGACGTGCTCAAGAAAAACAACATTACGAGATACATAAAGTTTTCCTGCATGAGGATCATAACAACGATAACCCTTTTGACCATCCGCATAACCAAGAAAAACACACATGGCTGAACGAAAAGACAACTTATTGCGCTCTACTTGATGGCGAAGAACAAAACAAGTATAACCAAAAACTTTCAAAGAATAGTAATCAGGGGTAGAAGCATACAATTTTTCAAAGAGAGACAAACCTGATATGATAGAGGATGGAATTCAATTAATAACATGAACAATAGTAACCACTTCTCCCCAAAACTCACTAGGAACTGAAGCGGACAACAAAAGGGAACGGGCAGTCTCTATAATATGCCGGTGTTTCCTTTCAGCAACTCCATTTTATTGAGGAGTATCAGTACAAGATGTTTGGTGGAGGGTGCCATCATAAGCAAGTAATTCAGAAAATTTATTAGAGGTATATTCACCACCTAAATCACAACGAAATCACTTTATAACATAATTATGTTGAGCTTTGACCATTGCACGAAACATATGATAAATGTCAAAAAATTCAGACCGATTTTTCATAAGATAAACCCAACAATAACGAGTGTAATCATCAATAAACGAAACATAATATCTAGATCCACCTTTGGCGAGAATCGGTGATGGAGTCCAAACATCAGAGTGAAGTAAATCAAAGGGCGCATATGAAACAAATACTTTTACTAAACGGTAAAGCTGGAAGTTTAGCAAGTTTACAACCACAAAAATCTGAGATATCACAGGTTTTTAACTTTCCTAAGGCTCTAGTAGAAGCCAAATATTTTAATCTAGAAGCAGAAACATGTCCAAGGCGAGAATGCCGTAAATAAAAACTAGAAGATAAGGAATTCAAGCGAAAACTAGATAATAAGTCAGCAGTAGTTGTTGAGGCTGTAGTATACGGGAGTCACATGTCATCCAAAACATAAAGTCCCCCCCTGTCTATGACCTGTCCCATTCAGCCTCCCAGAATATGGGTCCTGCACACAGCAAGAAGTGGAAGAAAACATAACCGATTAACAGAAGTAAGACTCAAAGTAAGATTAGGAATATAATAAACATCAGAAAAAGACATGTTAGGTGTGGAGACAAAACCAACGTCTGCTAATGGCATAGGAGTGCCATCAGCAGTCATAACCGACACAGACGAGACAGTTTTCACAGACACAAAAGATTTATCATCGTATGTCATATGATGAGATGCTCCCGAATCAAGAATCCATATGGAAGGAGATATACCTGACATATCAGAGGAGTTCAAACCTTTAGAAGAGGCGGCAGACATGGATGTGATTGAGTGACAAGAAGTTTTTTAAAGCTGTTATGCAATATCAGATAGGGAAGCGCTCTCAGATGAGTATACAGAACCGAACTAGAGCCAATGCTAGGAGGAGCAGAAGCAACATATTGGACGATGCGCACCTTAAATTCTTCTTATGTGCTCTCCCCAATTTCAGACAGTGTTTTCCAATGTGCTTGAAGAGATCATCCTTTAGCACAGCCATAAAAAATAATGATAGGAAATCGACAAACACAATCACTGAGATTTTAAAATAAATTAGTGGATAATTTGGTGATGTGCGAGCACGAATTTCTCCCCCTCCAGTATGTCGCTTTCTCCCATCGGGGAAAAACCCAGTTGAAGACAAATACCTGAATATTGCGAACCTGCTGTCCAAATCAGCCTGATCCAACGGTTAACGAATGCGTATTGATGTTTTTGTGAGACTGATTTAACAAAATCGAGAATAGGTTACTCTTCTCTTTTCTCTTTTGGTGTTGCTTTTTCTATCAAAATAGTCTCTCTCTTCTTTATAGTAGATCCCAAAATAAACCAAAGCTCTTTAAGATACCATGTTAACATGAAAAGAGCGAGAAGAGAAACAACCATCTAGGGTTTTATAACATAGAATGAATCAAACTTGAGTTATAGGGTTACAATGAGTATATATATATATAAAGGATAGAAATGTCTAAAAATACCCTTACTACTAATATATAATAACATTATCTAACACCTTTGACCTTTTCTTATTTTGATTTAAACGTGAAGGATTGGTATTAAAATGTGTCTCTTAAAGGAGGATGAAGGGTTTGTATTAAGCATGACTTGTTCAATTTTGGATCATGAGTAAGTGGAGATGGGAGGTATGCTATAAGAGATGAATATGACCGTTAGATATTTGAGTTTGTTTGTTGATAAAATACATAATTTGTAGATTTTGAAATTAAAAGAAAATACTCTTTGTGGTGGCGAGATGTCATACAAATTGAAAAATTGGACGAGTTTTAAACTATTTAGTTTGCACAGCTGGTAAAAAGGAAAATTGAGAGGAGGTGATAACATGGTATTTTGGAATGATTGATGATTAGGAGAGAACTCTTTAAAATCATGATCACAATATCTTTATTTATTGTCATGAAATAGAAAGAGTAGAGTGGCAAATATGGGAGATTTGATTAATAATAATAGAATTTGGAACTTGAGTTGGAAACTAATATTTGAAAATTGGTCTTTAATTGGCTTGATTGGCTTCCTAATGAGAGGTAATCTTGGTCTTGGTCTATAAATGGGGTAGCAAGAAATAAAAATTTTGCTTTTGCATATTGGTGGAATTGTTCTTTATTTATGTCTTCAAAGTCTTTGAAGATTTTTTTAATGGATGTTAAACTACACTGGGTTTCAAGTATCCTTTGTATTCTTATTAATATATGTTTACTTAAAAAAAATATTTTTAATAAATTTAAATATTAAAAAAAATTAAATTGGATATTTGTCAAAACTTAAAATTATTAGAAATTTTAGACGAAATCAACAATGATAATTAGAAGTAATAATTTTGTGACCATTTTTTAATCTTTTTTGAATAAGAAATCACTTGGGTGATGTGTGTGTATATATATATAATAGTATATATTATATTAAATATATATATTATCGAATTTGTATTATTCAAGTCAATATATCGGGTTTTTATTTTTAAAATATATTTTTTTTAACCAAAATGCCACACAACGAAAAAATATTACGCGACTTTTTAAAGGCCATTTTTTAAAAATAAAAAAAAATATCCGAGAAGCTACCAGTTGAAGGCCATGTTTTAAATTCCTATAATTTTTTTTCCTTCTCATTTTAACAATTGTTTATCATTATTTAATAAAATTAAAAATTTTTAAATTAATTATTAACAAAAAATTACTAATAATAAGTAAAATAAAATACATTGATAAATAATAATATACTATAATAGTATAATTAAATGAATAATAATTAATAATTAAAAATATTAAATTAATATATAATTTCAAAGAAAATACATTTAAATTGACAAAAAAAATACATCAAATATATAAAAATAATAAAAATTAAAAAAAAAAGTTTATTAATAACGAAAAAAATACATCACATTTGAGAAAAAAAAACATTAAATTTATATTAATGATAACCACCTAAATGACATTCAGTTCCACATCTAGGATGTCGTCGAACTCGTCTAACTCTTTGAACGAGTTGAGGTACTTCCAGTTCATCCTGATTTTGGTCATTATCCTCAATGTAAGTTGTATGTAGCTGACTTAAAACCACTGCCACATGCTTCCATAAAATTTTGAGACTGCATATTATACATGGAATCATACACATCATAAGTCAACTCAAGAGTTGTGCACTGAGTTCCAAACAAATTATAGAAAAGCCCACTTTCTATCGGATAACCGGGATTTGGTATTTTTGGCATTACAGAACGTAATACTGAGTCGGTGGTGGATCATAACATGAAACTTCAGTAGGGACATGTAGGTGGGGTGATGATAAAGAAAATTCTACTATGTTTTGTTGTTGTGGGGTTGGTTGAGAGGTCAACTGCACATGAGGATATGACGACGGTTGTAAACGGGGATTACAGAGATGTTGTTCGATAAATATAGATAATTTGGTAATTTTGACGATGACATTGATGTTGGTGAAGATATGGAAGCAGAAGATCAATCTATCCTACCTGAATTCGATCCACCATCTCACCTGAAGAACATCAATTTAGATACTCAAGAGTGAATTGTTGGTGATTGGTAAATTGAATGTGCCTCATACATGCATAAATTTTGTATTGTCACAAGATCATATGAAGTTCGATTCTAACATGATATGTACAAACATAATGCAAGTTGTGAAAGTGGATCCTTCAATCAAAGTAAAGGTCATTATTACTCAGATTTGGACTTTACGCAACTACACAGTTAGTTATAGAAAGGCCTGGATGGGAAAAAAAAGCGATTGATCAAATTTATGGCAATTGGGAAGAGTCTTATAATCAATTCCCACAATGGTTGTTGGTTATGCAAATGTTTGCTCTATGATCCAAAATTAAAATGGAAACAATCCTAGTTTATCATGAGAATAGTTTGATAAATGGGATAAGGATCTTTCATAGACTATTTTGGGTTTTCGTTCTGTGCATATCTGACTTTAAATTCTGCAAACCAATAGTACAAGTTGATGGCACTTGGTTGTACGACAAGTACAAGAGAACTCTATTGGTAGCAGTTGCACAGGATGGGAACGACAATGTAATTCCTTTTGCTTATGCTCTTGTGGAAGATGAGACAAAAGAGGGTTGCAATTTCTTTTTGAGAAAATATGTCACTCCACAAACTAACATTTGTTTGATTTTAGATAGACATGAATCCTTTAAGAATGGTTATAATATTCCGAATAATGGATGGCAAGATCCTTCTTCGAAGCATATGTTGTGCGTCCGACATAAATCACAAAATTTTGCAAGGGAATTTAAGGACAATGCTTTGATGAAAAAAGTTATTTCTATGGGTAATAATTTCATTCTTAATTTTTAATAATTTCAACCTTAATTTTTATAATTAGTGTAATAATGTCTGCTCTTTCAATACAAGTTACTCGATTAATGAGCCTACATATCGATACTACC
>PGWS01017996.1:0-16677 GCA_002896235.1 Cicer reticulatum
AGCACCGTGGTATGTTGATTTTGTGAACTACCTAGCTGTTGGAATACTACCCTCAAATTTTAACTATCAACAAAAGAAGAAGTTTTTCTCAGATCTTAAACATTATTATTGGGATGAATCTCTGCTTTTTAAGAGAGGGGCTGATGGAGTTTTCAGAAGATGTGTCTCAGAAGAAGAAATGGAAAGCATCATGTTTCACTTTCATTCCTCCTCAAAAACTGCAGCAAAGATACTTCAAGTAGGCTTCTACTAACCCACACTCTTCTAACTCGTGCATCGTTTTATGCTTCAATGTGATCAATGTCACCTTACCAGAAACATATAAAAAATAAATGAAATGTCTTTGAACAATATCCTCGAAGTTGAAATATTCTATGTTTGGGGAGTTTGATTTCATGGGACCATTTCCCTCATCTCTTGGAAATCAATACATCCTTGTAGCGGTGGATTACGTGTCCAAGTGGATTGAAGCTATTGCTGCCCCCAAAAAATAATGCTAAGGTAATGATTAAGCTATTTAAAAAGCTAATCTTTATGAGGTTTGGTGCGCCAAGGGTGGTGATTAGCGATGGAGGCTCCCATTTCATAGCTTAGCAGTATGAAGGCTTGCTAAAAAATTATGGAGTGAAGCACAAAACTGCCACATCATATCACCCTCAAACTAGCGAACACGTAGAAGTTTCCAATAGAGAGATCAAGAGCATTCTCGAGAAAATTGTCTCTACGATAAGGAAGGAATGGTTCATGAAGCTAGATGATGCACTTTGGGCCTACCGTAGAGCATATAAGACTCCCATTGGTATGACTCCTTACAAGTTGATCTATGGAAAGTCTTGTCACCTTCCAGTTGAACTCAAACATAAAGCTTATTGGGAAATAAAGATCCTTAACTATGATTTGAAGGCTGCTGGTGAAAATAGGAAGCTCCAACTCAAGGCTGCTGGTGAAAATAGGAAGCTCCAACTCAGTGAGCTTGATGAGTTGAGGTTGGAAGCTTGTGAGAATGCTAAATTCTACATAGAAAGAACCACGAAGTGGCATCATAAGCACATAACAAGAAGATAATTCAAATAAGGTGACTTCGTATTACTTTTTCAATTCACGATTGAAGTTATTTTCGGGTAAACTTCGTTCAAGGTGGTTCGAGCCATTTCAAATTCGTAAGGTGTTCCTGTTTGGAGATATAGAAATATGGAGTGAGGCCACTAGAGTTTTTATTGTGAATGGTCAATGGTTGAAGCATTATGTAGTAGGGAATCCAATAGAGAAAGGGGTAAGTCTTATTCTTCTATCTCTAACATAAGATTTACAAAATGAAGGTCAAGCTAAGGACCATAAACAAGCGATGTGTGAGAGGCAACCCACGATTTTAATTTTTCAAAGTTTCTTTTTGTTTTGTAGGCTAAGCTAAAAGAAGAAAAAATGCATAAAACAGGAGAATGCAGCAAGGATTACAGTCTAGCAGTAATGGTCATTATGATCGTAATATGTGCATAGGGCCACTTTTTACCACCACCATAATCTTGTGAGCTTTCCTAGCCCTTTCATCATTATTTTACTTTTTACATTGAGGACAATGTCTAGCCCAAGCATGGAGGGTGTACGTTTTCTTGTTTGATTGTTTGCTCATCATGTTAATTCTAGTTTTTTTTTTAATATATATAAATAAATAATTTCTCCTTGCTTGAAAGAAAACCTTTTGATGTCCTTGATAGGGAGCCATAAGTTCTATGCATGTAGTTGTTAAATAGGCAATGAACCCAACTTCGAATACCACACTATTAGTTTGATAAATTAGCTTATTCTTTGACAACATGTGCTTATTTATTTAGCTACTAAATGTGAGTTTTGGGTTTATATAGGGGCTTGTGTCATCGTCAAATATTATGCCCTCTTTCTTTGTTAGTAGTGATTATTCACCATTGAATGTGTTCTCTAGAACTTGACTTGCAACCGTCTCAAGGCTAAATTCTCTTGTGATCATGTTTGAAGAAAAAAACACTTTAGGATTAGTTTTTTCAGGCCTCATGACTTTGTTTTGTTTCATATTTTCCGCTAGTTGTCCACTTTGAGCTTTACATGAATTATCTTTCTTGGTCCTTTGCATTATCGATAAAATCATTATTGGGTACCCTTTTGAATAAAGTGGGGCAACTTAAAAATAATAATAATAATAAAAATAAAAAGCAAATAAAAAATGTTAGTCTTAGTTTGAAAAGACACAATAAGGTGTTCCACTTGGAGTAACATATTTTACTGATGAATGAAGTTTGGGCTGATGAATGAAGTTTGGGCTGATGAAAGATTATTTGAATAAGCTGAGCTCCAATTATTCAAAAAGGGTATCTATAATCATATGTTTAATTTGATATAGCCTTTTGAATACCTCTTTATTGTTTTTCCCCAATTATTGTCCCTTGGCCCCGATACAACCTTGAAAAGTGTTTTTGATTCACATATGATCTCATGAGAGATGTAGTGGAGATTTTTTTAATAATCAAGCCTATGGCAGAAACATTGTATTGGTGAAATTTGGGAGTGAAATGCCCATTACCTAAAACACTGGAGATTTGAGAATTGAGTGTCATATTGATGAGAATATGTTTTCAGATGAGCATAAGTCACTAAACTTGAAACCGCCAGTTGGCTTTCCATTGGTATTCATGTGTATGCTCGTCCAAACTTTTACTGAAACAATTGCTTGAGGACAACAATGATTCAGCATGGGGAATTTGATAAAGCTAGAATTTTCTATTTTATAGCTTTATTTGATAGGTTAATTTGATGTTCTTTAATTCGGTTTAGTTCTATTTACTACCTTTTTGCTTTGTTTTGATTGCAAAGAGAAGCGAAGGAATACAGTAACATTTTTTTGTGCAAAAGAGCCTTGAAGTCATGTGGTGCAGTCATGTGCATCATGATCAAGAAATGAACAAACTTAAGTTCAACAAGTATACTGCCCTGAGTGTAATGGCCATTACGACCATAATGGATAACGAAAATAAATAAATAAAATAAGAATTTGCCACTTTCTAGTCAGCAAAACTTTACTGCTGGCAAGTAATGATCATTATGGTCATAATTGTTCATCTTCTACTGCTGAACCCATTACTGCTTGACAGTAATGACCATTAATGGCCATAATATGTTCATCTTATTATATTGAACCTAATTACTGCTTGCAGTAATGGCCATTATAGCCAAAAACTGCTTCATTTTGGGTAAACCCGTTTTTCTTCTATGAAAATTCTTATGGTTTTTTGTGAAAAGCACATTGAAGTCACCTAGGCTATAAAAAGTAAATCAAAATACTTAATTTTAGACAAACATTCCTACTCACAATCTCTTATTACTCTTTCTTTTGTTCTTGCATTTCTCTAGGAATCTAGTTTCTATAATATTAAGTTTTTCTATTTTGTTTTGTGTTTTTTCTGTTATGTTATATTTACAAATTCATGAAAAATATATTTGGTCTTTGAAATCATGAAAGAATCTTTCTCTTAAAGGATTTTGCTAACTCATCAATCAAGAAATAGTTGGTTATTATTTAAATTATACTTTTGTTCTTTGAAAGAAGGCATTAAGTTATAATTGTTTTTCTGATTTTAAAAGAGTTTAATACTCATAAATCAAAAAAACGTTAATTTTATTGTTTCCATCATTGTGAAAACTACAACCCCAAGGCTTTATTTTTATTGTGATTTTAAACCAAAAATCGTTATCAACATTACTGTTTAGTAGTAATTCAAGTAAAGAGACACTAGTAATTAAAATAAAGTCCTTGTGGGTAATGATATTCTTTACTATGCAATAAACCGAATACTTGGGGTCTTATCAATATGTCAAGGTCTCAAATATGCAGTGTTCCCTTATAAAGCAAACACATATTACAAGTTTGTTGTTTTTCTATTTTGCATTGTATTTCATAGATTACTGTTTTTGCCTTTATTATGCGTTTAAGTTGGATCATTAGGGCCCCTGGGATTCATCAATATTGGATCAAGAGCAAACCACATAAGTGAATGGACACACACATCTTAACCCAAAACCTTAAGCAAATGGGTTTAACGAGTTCTCTACTTATGTTTGCTCAACCTTTTTTGTAAGTAAATGACAACATTGTTAGCAAGTGTACTGAATCTTTGCAAGTAATAATTAAAATGGTAGTTTCGAGTGTCAAATTCAAGGATTGCATTTTACTATCGAATTATACGTTTAATTATCAAAAATTGAATAAAAGTTTCTCCAATTGATTGAATAATATTTGAAATTAACAATAGTAATTAAAGATCCTTTATAATAAGAAAAATGTTTTTTCAGGATGAGTTTCACTTTCGAATTCAATGGTTGGTGTCTAATTGTGGATCCTAGTTACTTTCATTTATTAAATTATTATCAAATTCTCTTTATATTATCTGCCCTAAGTTTTAGTGACAGAAGCCTTAATGTCAAACTAACCCTAATTTCTCAATGGTATTAAGATTAGAATTAAGCCTTACGGTACATAAATTTTCTTGTTAAACTATTGCCTTTGCAACTAATTTAATTGGTTTCATGACCTGCATCTATCCCTAGACTACAATATCATGAATTTCTCATCTCAACCATTCGTAAAGTCTGCTTCCATTTCAAAATATGAATCGTAGAACATTTTAAAGTTGATCAAGCAATAAAAAACATTAAACATATAGATAAGAAAAATAATTCAATAAAATCATTCATATAAATAGAAATCAAATCAGAAAAACAAGGGTTTCATCTTGTTACACTCATCCCTAACAAATAGGGTTTAGTTACTCATGACGAAGATCGAAAATATAGAGATTAGAGAAGAATTACAAGAATGATTCTTGATAAAACCGCTCCAATGGTGTTAGAAATGGTCGTCTTTGAGTTTCTCTGCTAGGGCACAAGTCTCCCCACTTCCTAATAGTCAAAAAGATCCTAAAAAGTGAGGAAAAATGTGTTTTAATATGTTCTAATGTTCGCCGCCGCCTCAGGCGCCTCAAGCGTACTAGACATAATCAAGATGCGAAAATATTGTGGAAATGTGCCTCGGGGAGCTTCAAGCGCACATCATCTTCTATTTGGCGTCTACTGCAATTTCTCCCCTTTTGAGTCCGAATGTGGTTCTGGTGTCTTTCATTTGCACTTAGTTTGACTCCAATTGGAGATCTAAAATTCCAGATATATCTGAAATACTCCACAAAGGTCATGTTGATTCTCACCAAAAAACAAAGAAACGACACAAAACTACGAAATCTCTTACTTAATCAAGGAAATTAAGAACATAAACATTTCATTAAATCAAAGAACTAAAATCAACAAAATATATCAAATAACTCCTTAAATTAACTAATGAATAAAAGATAAAACGACTAAAAACAATGAAAAATATGCAATATGGTGAAAAGAGTCATTAGTAATGCGAGACTTCTAGTTCACACTTTGCTTGCTATGCACCAGTCTTCCCCTAAAGTGTGAGTCTATTCCATTCATCTTGTTATGGCCCTCCCTCAAACGGAAGCTTTTTTTCTTCATATACACTTGCACCACCGTTGATTGCCGCACAACAACGACGACATGTTGTTTTAAACACCATTGGTCAAGAAGCTTTCAATTTAAGGAGTCAATCCCTTTAGTAACTATAAAGCTCTGAAACCATTGTTGGTCATGAGGAGAGTTGGGGATCATCCACACTGCGCCAAAGAGTAACCACACAAGTGAGTTGGACACTACATCTTAACCCAAAACCTTCTAGGCAATAGATTTATGAGTCATCTCACTATATGTTATTGAAAACAATATAAGCTTTTTAACTAACACTCTTTTAACTAACACTTACCGCACAACAACTTTCAACACCATTGTTTTTGTAGGCTATTCCAAGTAAATTAATTATTGTAGTTCTAAGGATTTAGTTCAATAAGAATAGAGCAAAAGACACATTTCAATTTAGTTATTGACATACATTGACATGATTGGTCATAATCATTATTAAATAAATGAATTTGGTAGAAGATAAATAGCAATTACCAAGTTAAATTCAATTTTAAAATTCAAAGAGTGCTGGCATGAAAATAGAAAATGTACTGAAATGAATTACCAAACAATACAATGAACAAATCAAATAGATCATGAAATAATATAAAGGAATTAATGCAATAGTCAGAGAAAGGCCTAACAAGATCAAATAGTTGCAACATTTTTAGACCACCTACAACTAGGGGTGGACAAAATGCAGGCCCAGCCCGAAATTGACCAGTCTGAGGCCCAAAAAGCTACTTCGGGCGGGTGAGTCAGGTGAAATGGGTAGGCGATGTGGAAAACGGATAGGACTAGTTAACATGTGGGTGATTCGGGTCGTAAAAATTGGACCGATTAATAACTGAACCCGACCGTAGATGTATATGATGGAGTTTGGGCCACTAGTAACTAATAGGCCTAGGAGCACCACACCCAACACGACCGCAACATATAAACTTTATACTACAAAGCTAACCCTAATTCTCTCATACGCCGCCTACTAACACTCCTTCTCTCTTGAGCCATCGTTTCCATTTTCAAAAGAGAACCAAGCTCACAGGTTCTCGATTATCGTGTCCATTCAGTTCTCTCTGTGTTTCTCATTCTCACACATCTTTAATGCGTCTTGATTCATGTAAGAGAACTTACTCCTTGTTTTTTTTATGATTTTTATTTATTTTTCTAAAATTAACGTTCTTTCGAGCACATATTTGACTCACATGTATTTTAATTTTTTATTTTGAAGATTTGTAAATTGGAAAAACACGATGAGTAAGGGTTACAATCACACATCAACATCATCAACACGGTATTGTAAGTCTTCATGATTATTGATTTTTTATTTTAGGGTTAAGGTGTCTTATTACTTTAGGGTATATGGGCTTTGGTTTAAGTTTACAGGTTAACTTTAGGTTTATGTGTTTTGGTTTAAGATTTAGAGGTTGGTTTTATTTTTCTACTTTCACCATTTATGCTTTGTTGTTTAGTGCCTACTGATTAGAGTCATGTTTAAGATGTTCATGTTTTTTTCAATGTATGTTATTTTATGTTTTTTTAATATGTCTATATAAATGGAATAATTTTTTTTGAATTGAAATTACAATGACAATAATCAGTTGATATTAGTTTTTAATCTTGAATCCTTCTAATTTGGTCCTAAGATTTCTTTCTGTCCTAAATAAGAGATAGTGTGGTCTTCACATTTATTTTTTTCAATTAGATTTTCTTTTCTTAGTAATCTGAATTCTAATTTCTAAATATGATTATGTGCAGATTGATGGTTGAAGAGAATCACATTTTTTGAAGAACTTAATACTTTGTATTTGTTAATTTAAATTGATATGTTGTACAATTTAAAGCTTAAATCTTGAGTTGTTGATGTATAGTGTCCATGTTTAATCGAATTGCTTTGCATGCTATTAGCAAGGTAAAAATGGGACAAAATAATTCAGTTGAAAGATAAATAATTCATTTAAAGTGAGACTAAATTAGACTAAGTTAAAAGGATTATATTTTGTTTGTAGTTTACAAGTTCAATGCTCAAAGGAAAAATGGAACAAAAATAGTCTAAAACTAAAGGAATTAATTAATAATTATTTGACTAAATTAACAACTTAAACATAAAAATGCATATTACGTTTAATAGGCCAAGAGTGACTGAGAGACCCATAAAAAGTCCATTTAAAGTATCTGCACTTATTTTACATAAAACAAAAAATGTTGACTTTTTTTATGATTTTATTTATTATATTTGAGAGAAAAAAATATAGTAACAGTGTAGTATATATTGGTAGCATGAGTATTTACTAGTTTGTTTAAAAAATTATCCACCACACGCGCTTTTGTTGAAAAGTAGTTTTTTGAGAACCACTATCAACACACTACAACACATTTTTTTATTGATTAAAATTTATATGAGTCCTACTAAGTTATATGGAACCTACATAATTTGGAATAAAAGAACTGTGTAGTAATTAATGTGTTAGAAAATATGTTCTTAGCTAACATTATTTCTTTTTTTTTTACTTGACTTTATTGAGCATTATTTTAAAATTATTACACTAGCACAACTTTTTTTTTTCTTCACAATTTCACCATCCCACACAAAGCACTACTAATTCAACATAAATCACACAATTGAAACTGTCAATTAGGAAGAAACATTAATAAAATTGACAATCTAAAATTGATTCCTTAAAATTTAAACACGTTTTCCACGCCTAGTTTCTTATCCATCCATCTTCACATTCTCTCCAAAAAATACACAAAGGAATGCAAGAAAACCTAAATTGATTAAAAAAAAAAAAAAAAAAAGAAGAGAAGAAGAAGAAGAATTAACTGAACATTTAAGTCATAGTAGCAATTAGACAGATAGTAGCTTGAAAAACGCACTTACTTTTTGTCGACTCCAACCCTATTGTAAGCTTCTCATGTGAATCCTCAACAACTGTGGTACCAAAATAAAATAATTTTAGACTAATTTTATGATTTCTCAATATATTTTATGTGATTCATAATTCTAATATTTATAAAAATAAAATAAAATAAAATAAGATGAGTGGAGAGTTTAGATAGAGACATTTCCCTGTACTAGACTACAGCTCATGAGTTATAGTGGATCCAAAGCTTAAAAGAGGTTGCGAAAAAGGTATAGATGTTCATTGCAAAGCTAAAGAGTTGTCCTCCAAACAAAGTGGAAAATTTTATCTTATACCCCCACATTTAACCTTTACCTCCACAAATGCAAGGAAATGATTTTTTTTCCCTTATAAATCTTAAAATTTGTAATTTTTTTTCATTTTACCGGAAATTTTTTTAAGTTTTCGGTATACACATATATTCCGGAAAAACATTTTCCAAGTTTTCAGGTAAAGAAGTTACACTCCGGAAAACTTTTTTCCAAGTTTTTCTGGTAAAGAAGTTACACTGAGACAACTCTTTCCCAAAATTTTCAGAAAAATGTATTTTTCTACAAAAAAAAATTGGTGTGTACCAAAAACTTCTTCATAAGTTTTTCCAATAACCCCTCATGTATCAGAAAACTTTTTAAAGTTTCCGGTAGAAACCTTGTGTACTGGAAAACTTTAAAAAAAAAAATTCCGGTAAAACCATTAATTTGAGTTGATAAAATAGTAAAAAATCAGAGTATATTTGATAATTTTTAAAAATTTGAGGGTGTATAAATACAAATGTGATGGTACAGGGGTAAGGTTTTGTCAACAAAGTGTTTCTTGTTGCCAACCCACCAAAATGCTTTTTCTATGCTTTACTAAATTGAAGTTTGAATCTCCCTTATAACGGGTAGTGCATCAAATGCAGATTTTTTTATTTCTTGTTAAATTCAAATATGAGTAATAACTCTCCACCCCTCTTTCTCTTCTTAGCCCCAAATCCAGAACACAACTCAAGACAAAAAGTATAGACAAATTATATGTTTATTTGAATCAAATAGTATTAACACAAAAGTGTTAGTATCAAATCAAACCCTAAATAAAAAGTGAATTCAAACGACAAAGATGGTCACGGTACACTTACATTTGAGAAATGGTACGAGCTAAGAGACGAAAGTGAGATGTGATTGAGAGACGAGAGTGAGCCTGAGAGATGAGCGGACGAGATGAGATTGGAGGCTGAGAGCAAGAGTGAGGGTGAAACGCGAGAGTGAGTGTGAGGCGAGGAAACAGGGATGCGCCGACGCAGGTGAGAGTGACGGCGAGGTTGGTGAGAGGGTGAGAGAGATGGGACAGATAAGTCCGAGGTTAGGCAAAAATGAATGAAGTGAGGAATATGAAAAAAGGGGTGGGTGAGGGATATACATAATAAAAAAAAATTTAATTTTTAAGATAAGATTAAAAAAATTTAACTTTACAGTAGCGTCGTGGCCAATCCAAACGCTAAAATTTTTAGGTCATTTTGGTCAATACTAGTTTATTCTAGTTTCATTTTGGTTCTAAAGCAATGTAAGTTCGTGCTAATAAGTGCAAAAGTCTCATTGGATTAAGAGTTTTAGCGTCATTTTGGTCTTTACTAGGTTTATTCTAATTCATGTTTGTTCTTAAATCAATAGTTCGTCCGAATAAGAACAAAAATATTAATTGATTAATTATTTTAGATCATGTTGGTCTATATTCCATATTTTACTTAGGGTCGGCTAAATCGACGCTAATGAATTAAAAAAAATCAAAAAAATATTAACCCACTAGCGTGCGCTTGACTGACGCTAACTAGCATTGGAGTCGAGAGCCGACGCTAAGTGTGGCAGCTAAAATGAATTTCTCTTATAGTATACATTTTAATTTCACATTAATGTTTTTGTTTTAAATAACAATTGGTTACTAATTAAATTGTTTACTTTTTTTAGAAGGCAATAGCTGAACCGATGACTCTTTTATCACTTTCAACTCCCCCTAACTATTCAACTAACATATGAACTCTTATTTCAACGTTAATTAACAATTTGGGGTGCTACACAAAGTCACTCCGGTATAAGAAATTTCATAATCACATTGTGGTACCCTGGTCATTTAACACTTGGAATGTTTGAAAATCCATGATTTCTGTTCGGGGAATTAGTGATGATTGCATATTGTCGCGTAAGATTATATAACTACATATTGTTACAGTTTAGAAACAATATAAAGGATAAAATGTGTCAGGTTGTAGGGTTAGAATATGATAAATCTATTACTATTAAAAATTACAAGATTCACAACAAGCGCTCATAATAAATGCATAAATTTAAAGATCATTCTAGACTCACCTTGCCAACATGACACACTCTCAATGTTTTGTAACAACAATACTTTTTAAAACTTTAAATATAATTCATATCTCTTTTTTCATATAGTGCATTTTCAGAGTAAGTATATCATATTTATTTTGTCTGTACTGAATATATCTAATATTAGTTCTTATAAACTTTAATGTTTATAATTGACTTATTAATATTTCCATACTATACCACATTTATTGATTGTCATTCTTCATTACTATGTATTCAAAATAAAGAATATTCTTTACTAAGAAATGTATAATTTTTAGTAAAATAAATGTATAGTTCGGATGAGTTTTTACTACACTAATAAACCATAGAATAAAAATTGGAATATTTTGAAATTCTCCATTTAAAAAACCAAACAAATTAAAACTTCCGTTTTTCTTTTTCATTTTTTTTTTATAGAAAATAAAAAAATGTACAGTTAGTGTTTATTTTTTTTATTTACTGTTTTTAGCTATAAAAAATGTTTGGTTAGTGTTTTTTTTTTATGGTTATTGTTTTCAAATTAAAAAAAAAAATTACTTTAATAACATCCATTAAATGAGAGAATCAATTGTATTGAAATCTGTTTTAAATTATGAGAGATATAAATTGTTTGGTTTTTTCTATATTGTTTGATTTTTTTTAATCTTCTATTTTTTATTTGATCTATTTTTCTATGTTTGTAGCAATTCATCTATTTTTCTATTTCTTATTTGCATTTTATTATTTCTTGTATGAAAATTTTTCGTTATTTTGCAGAGGTTGATCATAAGCATAAGTGCACCAACTTGAATACAAGCACTGGGAGTTTTGTGGTGGAGCGATGACTTGGATCATTGGAGAAGACTGGTTTTGTAGCTCCCAAGAAATACCGATCTTAATAAACTTATTATTTAACGTGTGGTCTGAATTGAATCCATCGTGTTTCAAAGTTTTCCATTATCAATTATCTAGAAGTTAGACAATTGAATCTATACATCTCAATAAAACAAAAACAAGTATATAGATAATAATAAGCATCATTAAAGTAACTAGTAATTACATTTAAACAACATGATTTAAACTAAATAATAACTTAACTAATTAAATTACAGCGTAATACTATATTATAATACTTTCCTTGAATACATCAATTGCTACAAATTAAATAATAAAGTATTAAGTCCAAAATAGGAACTTGTAGATCAATCATCTTGTATTGAGATAAAATTTCAATGAGTTCTCAAAATAAAGAGAGAGGTAGTTTTTAAAATATTTATTTCAACAAAATTCATAAAACATGAAAATAGTTAGCATCTAGTGTGAAAAAACTCTCAAGTTCAATTTTCATAAAAGCTTAACTGTAAAACATTCTTTCTCTTAATAATTTCTGAAAAGTATATGCATGACCTCAAATATTTTCCTTAGAGATATGAAAAGTGTCAGTTATCCTAAACGTGGGTCACCAAGATAATTGATATTTGATTGGTAAAGGCGGTCTGACCAAACCCGCAACCCAGCGTTCTGATTGCTCTCATTACCTGTTAATCCATAATTTGGAACAACCTAAATGTACCACCGTGAATAAGGTCATGGCATGATCGATATAAAGAATGCAATGCACTTGAGATGTTATGTATGTAATCCTTTGTATGTCATGGTCAACAATGTATCATTCATCCATAACGACTTATAAAAACTTAACAATATATAGAAATTCAAGTGGAAATTAAATCCTAAGTCCTAATCAGAAGCTGAAACCAGATGCAAAACACGGCTACAAAGCACGAACTCTTTACTAGAAGGCAGTGGCATTATGAATAATAAATTAGAAGGACAACGATGACCAATGTCACATAGGGTGAACCAGGCACTTGATCAGAGCATATAAATTATAGCACCATAATTAGAGTCAGAGGATATCGTGACAAGAGGCAATATGATACATAACCAGAGTCAGAGATACGTAGTACTAGAGGTAGAGTTAGAGGATATGTGAACTAGAGAGGCAGAGTTAGAGACGATACATGAACAGAGGTAGAATCAGAGGATACGTGACTAGAGACATAGTTAGGGATACGTGACCAGAGACAGAGTTAAGAGGATATCATGACCTGAAATGGAAGAGGAATCAGAAGCAAAGTAGAAGAAGAAATATCAGAGGCAAAGTAGAGAGTAATCGTTAGAGGCAAATATAAGCATTTCACACTAGAGGCAAAAAACATAAGTTAATTTAACGAGAGACAAAATATACAAGGGCAGTCATGGATACTATACTAATAGAGGCAAATTGCCCATAAACGTAGAACATAGATCAAAATTTTAACAGTAATAAAATTAGAAGTAGACAGAATCAGAACAAAACTGAGTCAGGTGTAGAAATATCATAAACATGAGTAGATTCAGAGGCAGAATAAAGAGTAAGAAATCATAAGCAACTGAAATAAGCATCAAAAGTATAAGGATACTCTTCAAATCCTATAAGTACATTTACCTCGTATTTCACCCATTAGATTCACTATATTCATTAAATTCTTAACACGTCACAAACATCAAATATTCTAACACAACATAACATCACATATGCATAATGCATGATTTCCAAAAATAGTTTAGTGCAATTTCACAAAAATCTCCTACATGCTAAAATCAACAATTTCTCGCACTATCAGGTTTTAGAAAAACCCAAAATTAAACCGAGGAAATAATTTAAAATAGTAGAAATATTGATATTCGAATCTCATAACCCGCATTAAATGTAAAAATAGTTCTAAAAAGAACTCACATAAATTGCACTAAAGAGAAGAGATTCTAGTCCTCAGCAGCTTGAGATTTCCTCTTGAAGTCGGGTTCCTTGTTCAGCTTATTTGATTCGATTCGCGAGATGGAGAGACAAGATCCCCACATGCAAGGTTGTGGGGAAGATTTAGGACTTTAGCGATCTTTTAGTCTTGGAAGATATTTGGAAGTGGAAGGAAAATGGAGGATTAGAATTAGAAGAAAAGTGTGAACAATAAATTGGGTATTCCTTCAAGGTTACGAGAAAGAGAGTGAAAAATGAGAGAATGATTGAGTATCTTTTCCGAAAAGAAAAAAATGAAGTGATAATAGAGGAAATTAAACTCATTTTGCCTTTTGGGCATTCACCATATTATCTTATTTGTTTATTTCTATATTTTAATTAAAGATTCTTTATTTCTATAATTTATTTCTTAATACTTTGACTACCTTTTATTTTAAACATATTTTAATTAAATCGATGATTACAAATATTTTTATATTTCTTTTTTATCTATTTTCAGAATTATGAAGAAGCGAAATAAATATAAACTCAAAGAAACAGTGAAAAACACTTACGTGAGTTTTTTTGTTTCATTTGTCTTGTTGTTTTATGTTTTGTCTTATTTATTTTAAACTTTGTACTAGAATTTGTTCATTATACAACTTCTCCTCTTAGATATAATTATTTTGTTGAAAGTAATAATATAATTTATATTTTATATGTACTGAATATGTGTAGTACAACACTCATGGAGTCTTCTCAATATCATAATAGACATAACATAATTTTAGAGTTAAATATATATATATTTTTTTAAATAAACCCAGATTTTATGCACAAAATTTTGTAGAGTTCACACAAAGATGTTGCTAAGATATAAGTATGTTCTTTGAATGTCATGTGTGACATGTGTATAAATTTTATCTTTGTAGAGGATTTCAGAATTATATGTAAAATACAAAGTTAGAGAACCACTAAAACAAATAGAAACACCCAATAGGAAAGCAAATTAGAATATATAATATAGAAATTATAGAATATAAAATATGACACAAGAAGAACAACATCTTTCAGTTTTAGCAATTTGTTATAATATTTTTTTAATAAATTTTTTTTGCTACAATCCAAAATAATGGGAAAAAAACAATATTTCAATAAAAAGTACATATTGGCACTATTATAGACCCTCATTTTATATAATATGATTCAAGTTATGACATACTAATTAAATATGTTGAGACAAATTCAAATTATATACTAATGATCATAAAAGCAATAATCAAATTATAAAAATTCAATTTTTAATTTTCTATTTTACAATTTTCTTGTATAATTATCAATAAAGGGCTCTCTCAAAAAAATGAAATAATTTGAAGGAATAATTAAGGATTATTTTCAATTTGTCCCATAGAAAGTAAAATAATCATATATATATTACTATAAGAAAATTGAATGTTTAAAAAAACACATCTTAATAATGTACAAATGCACTAGCAATCATCTAAGCTCTTAACAAACATGGCAACATTTCAATAATTTCATACAACCATATGTTTCTTTAAAAAAAACACAGCCTCCTTTAAACATAATTAGAAGTATATTATCATGTAGTTCCAAATATTTATTGATGCATTATTATTTGTTTTAATGTCTCTGGTTAGAAGAAAAAAAAAATAAAATTCTCTCAATTCAAAATTTAGTATTACTTTTAGTCAAAAAAATTACATTAATAATATTCATTAAAATGAGATGGTCATTGTGTTAAACTCATTTTCAATATGGGAGATATAAATTGCATATGTTCAAAGCTTCATATTTGTATTTGTAAAATACATAAGATGTATGTTCAGTTTCTATTTCTCTCGGTAATTAAGAGTTTCTATTCTTTCTTTCGTTCTTTTTTATTATTTGATTCTTTATAAATATTTTTTATCTTCTATATTTCTTATTGGATTTATATTTCTATTTTTATGTTTGATGCAGTTGAGTCTATTTTTCTTTGCAGTTTAATATTTCGTTTTCTAAAATTTGTCATTTTATTTTTGCGGATGGTTATAGTAAGTAGAGGTTAACGCATGGATGACAATGGATAGGGTTTGGGTAGGGTACTATAGTACCTATTCCCATACCCGCAATTTAAAAAGCTACTCATATATGTGTCCGTACCTTCTTGGATATCAACTTTAATATCCGTACCCTTACCTTCTGGATACCTTAGTGCCCGTACCCATACCCATTACCCACGCTTTAACTAAAAAAATCGATAAATAAATGATATTGTTGTGATTTAATTTAAAAATATTTCAAATATCTTAAATTCAATCATAAAACATCATAAAACATTATAAACCAAAATATTTTATAACTCAAACATTTCAAATGAACACTCGTTACAATACATATTTTAATATCCATAATTATATTTTATGAAGTTGCCAGTCATATGACAATATTATTTGAGATAATTGATACAAAGTTGCAAGTATAATTATAAAGTCACGATTAATAAGACATAACAATTAGTTATTAAAATCACAATTATTTACCTATGTATCATAATCCAGATTTTTAAAAGTTCGCAAACGTTACCTTCAATTATAAATATTGTAGTGATCCAATGATATTATACTCCATACCATTTACCTATTTATCATAATCAGATTTTTAAAAAAGTTTGCAAACGTTATCTTATTTAAATATTGTAGTGATCCAATGATATTAATAGATGTTAAAACATAAAAGAAAACAATTAATTAAACTAAACACTAATATAATAAGTAAATAAATAAATAAATAAATAATATATTTATATAAGTGCGGGTGCGGGGTGGGTACTATAGTACTCGTATCCGCACCCATACCCACTTAATTTTGCGGGTAATTACCCGTCTCCATGCCCATACCCATTATGTGGGTTTTTATCCTACCATTGTGGGTTTTTTTGCGGGTACCCACTAGGTCTGGGTCAACGGCTTTCACTACTAGAAAATTGTATTCTAGCTGCCATATTTAGTATCGGCCCCCTACTCCGACGCTAAGGTAAAAAATTTTATTTTTCAATTTTATTAACACGTAGCCGTGGAGGGTCCAACGCTAAGTAAAATAAGGCAGACGCTAGTTTATTTATTTA
>PGWS01017997.1:0-11260 GCA_002896235.1 Cicer reticulatum
TCACGTCACCCACTCAGTACCCTAGCTATCACACCTGTCCCCCTCTCGAACCCAAGACCCTCTCGAACCCGTCACCGTCACTCAAAACCCGTGACCTCTCGTCGTTCAGTGTCACCGTCTCGCGCTCGTCTGTGGTCATTCTCAATGTAGTTTTGTTGTCTCACTCTCGATTGTAGCCGTTTAGATATATGGCATTTCGTTGTGTAATGTGAAGTTAAAATATGGTAATTAGGGTACTGGTAAGGTGGTAATACAGGAACGGTGGTTATACTAGCATTCTACCTTCAAACTTTTTCGACAGATTGCATGATTTCTGATTTCCATTATATGTATCCTATGGGTTTGGTTCTTTAAGTTGTTGATTTCTAACTATCCCAAATGCATTGTGCAGGACCCTGGTCCCCTATATCCTGGTGACTTTCGATAAAGAACAAATCGTAGTTGGAGGTGGGAAGGATTATAGCACTTGAAGGTATGGATGTTGGTTAATTTGATTATACTTTGATATTAGTATGGATGTTGTTGAGTTTGTTTGTTGATTTATCATATTTGTTTTCCAGCAAATTTTTATTGTTCTCTATCGATTTGTTCACTTAGCTTAAATGAATATCATTATTTTGTAAAAAAAAATCCAATTAAGGCAAATAATATCTCTTTAGAATGTTGTTTCCGATACCTTTAGGTTATTCTTTAAAATTGAGAGTTTTTGTGATTGTTAATGCATTAATATTTGATAATCTTTAAACAAAGAACCGTTAGTTGATGATTTAATGTTTTTATTGTTGTTGTGGGAGATTTTTAGTGCATTGGTTCTATTTAAATACTGCATTGGTTTTGTTTAGTGCATCGGTTCTGTTATTTACGGTCATCGTTTTTAAATACTGGCTTAATTTTGTGTTAAATGGCAGAAACTCTTCACACCGATGAATTTCATTGTTATCATTTCAAGCATGGTTTTATATTGCGGTTATGGTTACACTTCAAATCTTTGTATTGCGAAAAAATGCAGACCAGTAGTCTAAATTGCGAGGCGGGGAGCGATGCTGTATTACGACCTTAATTGCAAATTAAACCATGATTTCCAAGTGATCTCTTCCAATAAATATTCAAAATAGCTTAAACTCATATATGCAGATTGTGTTAAAAAATTTGTTGCTTTTCTAGCTTTTAATTGCAATCATTTAGATGAATTCTATCTAGATAAGGGGACTCCTGCTTGTTGCATTATTAGAGATTATTCCTGCAGGCATGTGTGATGTTTGATTGCATTTCATGCTTGTTGTTTTAAACTTATAGAAAGTGTCTTTTATAAGCTCTGTGTTGTAGTTACTATTTACTAGTTTATGTTGTCAAGCTCTGTTTTTTGGTTACTAGTTTCATGTTTGTCTTTTGTAACTCATTAGTTATTGATTCAATCTCAACTATCATTAGACTTCACTTGTACCGAGATGGATTTCAACCAGATTATTGGATTTGGAATGAACACGGGAGAAGTGAAGGCAATGGTTGAAACAAGGGGGTGGTTCGACTACTAGAGGATTGCTGCATTCATGACGACCAATTTAATGCAATGGAGAAATGGTGTTTGATGCTTTTAGGCCTTATCGAGATGTCCTTGATGTGAACACTAACATGGGAAATGAGACATTTGCTGAGGATAATTGATACAATTTAAATGTTATGATATCTAATTCTGAGTTTGTGATCCAATAATCTTAATTTTATTTGTAGAGCAATAAACTTTAAAGGGATTTTACTTTCAGATGAGTTATTTTTGACAACCCACAGAGGAAAAATGGCGCTTGGTGTTGATAGTCGTGTAGAATCTACCTATGTATATTCTTTATTTATGTAAATTCTTTATGCAAATTCTTTATATTACAAATCAACCAAAAAATAATATGATCTATTTATACCAAGAGTCCTAGAAGAGCATCCCTTTATTATACACGTATTGGTGTAAGTTAGTATGTTATCTATATCTTGACTTGTTGTTTAATTTATTTTAGAAATTTGATCATATATTAACGTTATAATTATTCCATTTATCAGGGAACATTTAAAAAAAATTGGAGGAAGTACAAACACAACTTGGCGAAACAAGTGAAGAAAGTGCTAAAGAGGTAGATGGAGGGACAATACTTAAGTTATTGACTGAATCTGCGGGGGTCGCACTTGTGGTCGATTTTATGGTACGAGAGACTTGTCTATTAACGTCCGACATGGTGTGTATCGCTTACACAACATTCCCAGAATCCTTCTAATTCTATTACTAGGATGTCTTTAGAAGCGGAGAGGGCAACTATAATAGAGGTGAACAAATTGCTCAGGATGCAGTGGCCAAGCGCAAGTGGCTACCAAGGTCGCCGAAGAGGCTAGGGAACATTTAAAGAAGTTAGAGAATGATTTTGATGTATTAAAGTTTTGGGGATAAAATTGACGCTTTGCACCGTCAATCAGCTGGTGGATCATCTACTGCGAGTCATCCTCCTTCGCATCCTCATTACGATCATAATTTGGACAACTTGTCGTTGGACGAATCTTAATGTTCATAGTTATGCTTACTTTTTGTAGTAATTGGTTGACAATTATGTATTAAGTAACTTTGTTAAAGTTGTTATTTGATACTAGGTTAATACATGATACTTTGTTAAGTTACTAATACTCTGGTGCGTTTGTTATGTTGTCAATGCAATGACTTTTAATGTTTCTTAGCTAACAATTATTTTATTAAAAAAATAAAATTAAGCAGGGCTAACAAATAAAAATAAAAAACTAAATAAATTTGAAATTAGTGTCGGCTTTGTCTGACGCTACTAATACCACGACTTTTCAAGTTTGACCACTCACGTCGGCCAGTCCGACGGTATATTATCAATACAGTGACTTTTATTTTTGAATGTAGCGTTGGCTAGCTGACACTATATATTTTGTTGACTACATTTTGTTGACTTTAGCGTCGGCGTTCTGTCGCAACTATTTTCCCCCCAACTGACGTGTCAACTGACATATTTAGCGTCGGATGTTTCAATTTTATTGATAGCGTCGGTGAAGCGTAGGCCTGGCCACCGCTAATATAGCGTCAGATGGTGTTTGGCCAACACTAGTCATTAGCTTCGACCGTTTTAGCCTAGACCCGACATCGACGCTAATCCGACGCTAAATCGCCATTAGCGTCGGCTTTGAGCCGAAGCTAAATCCTGTTTTTCTAGTAGTGTATGAATAATGACTAAAGAATTTGGTAATTTTGGCGACTTTGCATTTAAGAATGATTGATTTTGTAGCTCTCTAGAAAATTCAAATCTTAATAAGTTTATGTAAGTTACGGTTAGAAATGAACTTATTTTTTTCAAAGTTTTTCTTCCTTTTTCAACAAAAATCTGATTCTCATTCTTTGTTCTCTCTTCAAGTGTGGGTTTTGTTTCTCATTTCTGATTCTCTATTCTCTCTTCATGGCTAATTCAAATTTATATAAATGAATGGATAAAAGCAGAAACAACAAAGATTTCAATTTTATTCATTTAATAAAAAACAATTTGAAATTTATAAAAATTAAATTTGAAATCCAAACAAGATATACGTATGATAAAACAATAGAAAGTAATATTTAATTTGAATTTATAATATTTAACAACTAAATATTTGTTATTCAAAAAAATATTGGAAAAGATTCAAAACTATTTTTTTTAATATTTATAAGACGAAATTGAAATATAGAAATTGTTCCTACAAAAATCTAATACATAACTTGATAATCTATAATATACTTTCACTATTTCTCAAAAAAAAAAAAAAAAACTCGAATAAAATAACCTTTGGTGGAGGGATAAAAATCAAACAAAAAGAATGTATTTGAATACAAAATGCACATAATTCTATTATTCTTCTCTTTTAGTTCTGGTTTTTTTAAATGTCACATTAACTACATTAAATAGCAATTAAAATAAATAAACATTAGAAGATTAAAAAATTTTAGGCCAGAGATCAAGTGTTACAAAAATTTAAAATTATTTATTGGGACATAAATACACCTGAATAAAAATATGCAACCGAGTAATCAATGGTTTTAATAAAAATATGTAAATTTAGTATAAAATAAAAATATGTAATGAATAAATAAAACGATTTATTGGGGTTGGGTATCTCAACAGCTTTGAATTGAGAAAATGATGAAGCAAATGATCAGGCTCAAACCTTGAAGAAGAAAGAAAAATAGCTCAAACCTTGAAGAAGAAAGAAAAATACACTAACATTTTTTTTTATCAAAAAACTTAAAATCTTTTTTAACATTTTTAATAAATATTTATTTATATAGTACCGAAAATATAATTGAGAAATATTTTAATTATGGATACCTCTCATGGTGGAGATTAGAACTCGAGTTAATCATGTAGAAATTTAAGCCTACTCTGCTAGATCCAATCCACTTTATTAATAGTGTAAATGTCTTACATTACTTACATTGTATATAGTATAATAATAAGTAACGAAAATCTCCTAACATAAAAATTTTTTAATTTTTTGAATTTTCAGGCCAAAAAGTAATATATATTGAACCACAATTAGAAATTTTACACATGAAAATTAATTCCCTAAAAAACACATTAAAATTAATTTATTTTTAGTGTGATCCATGTTTCGTAATTATTGAATTGTCGTCCTTTTTATTTTTATTTATTTATACTTATCATTTATTTTTTTTAAAGTATCATATACTACAATAGCAATTTTTTTTTCAAGAAAATAGCAAATATATTTGAAAGATTGACTTACAAAATTTATTTTATATACATTAATATTGTATAGATATTTACATTGTTAATTGAATTATTATCATTAAATCATTTAAAAATGTGACTTTAATCTTAATAATTTACGATCACAATTGTGAATGAATATGATTTATTGATTGTGTAATTTTTTTACATTATCAATGCATAAAAATTAAATTCTATTTTAAAACAATAATCTCTAATTCATGCAGGACGTCTATAGTGTCTATATCTACACTATAAACAATTTTCTTTGCTTCAAATAAAATAATACTTCATGACACTTATCTAGCAAATTATTCATTTATTATGAAACTAACCGCTTACCTAAAGCATTATTTTTAAATGCAATAAATACAAATAGTATCTTTCAAGCATATTCTAATTTTTTTCTCAAATAGACCCGTTAATTTTGAAATAACATCTTTAAGTATACTCTATTATTTTTTCAAATAGACTCATAATTTGCATACTTCATATTTTAAAAAAAAAATAAACAATATTGAATAATTTCTCCCAAAAATAAAATTGTATGCTCTAAAAAATTAGTGTTATTAATGTGCATTAAAACACATAGATGAAATGGATTATTGTAGCTTAAATGCAAGCAAATAAAATCACCAAACATGACCACATTTTAACCCACATAAATCATGTGATAAAAAAAATATTTTTTTTTCTACAACATGTTATTAAAAAAATAGAAGTTTTCAAAAAGGTAATTTTATATATAATGACAAATAAGTAACTTATACTATACAAATTTCTTCCTTTTAGATTTTTTGTTCATTAACATTTCTTTCTTCTACATGCTACCCCTTTCTCTCTATTTTTGTGAACTATTTTTGGTTTCTTTAATCAATTTTTTTATTCTTATATTCGATTCATATATCTAATTTTACAGGTTCTTTGATGATCTCCACATTGAAGTCTTCATCGGTGTCCAAACTAGGTATATTCTCTTTATATTTTTGAGTTGCTATGTCTCCTCAATACTTATGTCAATCAATCTAAACACATATTAACATGTTGATTTGCTGAATCCGTTACTAAAATAGGCATCTAAAAATATACATGCTTCGAATATTTCATGTAAAGAACATCTAAATATTTTGGAGACATTATTCATACTATTATATGATATTAGAATTTTAAACTATTTTTCAGTGTAAAAAGTGTATAACTTTTAATGGTAATTTGTATTTTTTAGACCACATTATACAAATTGATTCAGCCAACTACACTGAATTAATAGCATAGTATTAATGTCATAGTAATAGCTGAATTAATATTTTTTTTTAAAAACGAATTAAATTGAGGAAAAAAAATCAAATCAAATTGATTGCATTTTATTTAGTGAACTCACGTGACAAAAATATAGACCAATTTCAATAATAATAATAATAAAACAATATAAACTTATTCAAATGTCATTAATGAATCTACGATTTACATCTACAATATAAATATAAACAATTGTCTTGTTTCATAAAAAATAATACACATGACACTTAAGTAACAACTTAATTATTTATCGTAATACTCTCTTTATTTTTGAATGTCACAAATAAAATTAATATTTTTTTTGAATAAAAAAAAAGTATCTTTCAAACATATTATGCATATGAATACTTTATATTGTATGTTCTAGAAAAAGAATATTGTTAATGTGTATTAAAATACATAAATAAAATTGATTTATTTTGGCCAAGTGCGATCAATTGCACTAAATAAAATCAAATATTAATTATTACCATTTTGATTACATAAAAACAAAAAAAAATTGTTGAAACAAAGTTAACATCCGTGTTTAAACACAATTATTTCAAAGAAATTTGTTTTAGAATCTTTTTCCTTCAATAAATATTTTCTTTCATTTATAAATTTTTTCGTTCAAAAAACTTTTTCTTTCTTCTACCCAATACCTTCATTTTTTTGGTTTTCTTTAATCATTTTTTTTTCTTTCTTAAACTTTAATCCTGCTTTTGATTCTTATATTTAGTTTACATCTCTAATTTTTTAGATATGTTGACCATATCACCATGTTAGGATCCTCATCAAAGTTCATACTAGATATATATAAGGTTTTCTCTTTGTTTTTTTTTTTTTGTTTTAATCTTATTTTTTTCTTATAAAAATATAAAGTTAAAGTATGATACTTCAGTTTAAAGTAGAGAATATCTTTAGACAGACCGAACATTTATGAAGTAATTATTTGTTGTACTATATCGACATTTTTGTTTTAATTCTTTCAATAAATTCGTTTTCGTGGATTGTATTTAGAGTAAATACTTATTTTAAACTTCAGAATATATGATATAATATTTTGTTGTACTTAGTCGACGATTTTGTTTTAATTCTTTCAATAAATTTGTTTTCATGGATTGTATTTAGAGTAAATACTTATTTTAAACTTCCGAATATATGATACAATATTTTATATTATAAAATTCAGAAATCATTCATTCTTTTTATTTTCCAATTTAATGTTTTTTTTTTTTGCTTTTCTTCCTTATTTGGTCATTGTTGGTAAAAATATAAATATCTTTAAGAATATTACGAATACAATTAGGAATCTAGATCAATAAAAAAGTATGAGGAATAGATAGGGTTACACTTGCTAAAGTAGTAAGTTAAAAAACAAAAATAGACACGTCAAGTCAAAATGATAATTTTGAAGACTTTTCAAGTACCTTACAAAATGAGAATAATTTTATGTGGACACAAATATTTGAACACATTTTGATTAAAAAAACATTTGAACAAATACACAAAATATATATTATTTAATTATTCTAAAAATATATATTATTTAACTATTATTTTTCTACTTTTTTTTAATTGTGAGTGTGTCCAAATGTGTGTTCAAACAATAACTGGAAATCATTTTCATATTTACAACAATCAAACAAGAAATGAGTTTTTATAAGCATGTAATCAATATAGAAATTATTAACTTCAAACTCATATCTATTTACAAAAACAAATTTTTTATTCTATAAAACAAAGTATTACCCATATTTTTTACAATGGGATTTAAATTATGATCGATAGTTTTATAATTCTAATTTTAAATAATATCTATAAAACATATATATTATGGTCTAAGTCAAACGGTAACAGATATATTCTCACAAAAATAGAGATGGGATGGCAAAAATATAGACCTATTAAAAATTGTTAATATGTAACTAAAATATAAACTTAAATGACGAATTCTTTATAATGTCAATTGTTACAATCACTAAATGGAAAGCTTCATTTATATAATTATAATTATTTCCCTAATTACAATAATCAAATTGAAATAATCCCTTCATAAGTAAAAAAATCATTTGTGAAATTTTAAATTTGAAATTTGAACATTCAATCGCCGAAACACAAAAATCGATTTCAATTTCCAATACCTTACTCATATATTTTTACCTTAAATCAATTTTAACGGTCAAATTCAAATTCAATAGGCTAAAATTTCAAAATTTTAGATAATAAGACATTTAAATGAATTTTTAAATTGCAACCTTTTCTATTAACTTAATTTGGAGTTAAATAGTGAAATTCTTATAATCCCAGCTTAATAATCGAACAAAATGATGAATATATCCAAAAAAAATCCATATAAGAGTTACCAAATTAATTTTTTATATATAAAATATATAATTATAATCATGATAAATTAAAATGAGTATTTAACTAAAAATTATAGTTACATGTCTATAATAAAAATAAAAATTATGATAATAATTTTTTCAAAAAAGAAATGCTTACAAAAATTTATTGAAAGATTATATAATTATTGTGTATACAATTTTTTTCCATGAATAAAAAAAATAGATTGAAATAATTAAATACTGGTAAGCTAAAAATGGATTTAAAATAAATAAAAACACAAAGAATACTTTATAAATTAAATTAAAAAACAACACCTAAACATATACATTTTATAATTTTATGTCAATAAAATAAAAATAGAAATAATTTTAAGATCAAATTTACACAAAATAAAAATATGTATCCAATCAAATCCAAAAAGTATAAAAGGTCTATTAAACAAATTAATTCTTTTAAAAATTTAATTCATTAAGAAACATTAATTTTTATAAGGTGGGTTCTTCCCGTAAAAAATTATATACACAAGTAAAATTAATTTTATGAAGAAAAAAATTCAAAATTCAAATTTTACATTAAATTAAAAAAAATTATTCAAAAATATCTAAATGATGAAGTAAATATTTAAAAATTACAAAATTAATTATATATCTATTTTTTCTTAGCATGCTGTCGCGGCCTAAAATTTCGAGTTTTCTTCGAATTCAATGGAATCGCCACCAAAATTTATTTTAAAATAGGGAAAATATTGGAAAATCCTTAAAAATATAAAAAAATATAAAAAATGGTCTTTGAAACCAGATTTGAGTTCGGGAGTCGATTATGCGTATGGAAGGTATTAGCACCCTACCACATCCGCTAAAAAACGGTTACCTATAATTAATTGTGCAAAATTATATCAACTTAAATATATATTTATTCCTCTTTATTATTAAATATGAATATAAATGTTTTTTTATAAATGTGATTTTTGAGATAAAAGTGTGTTAAAAAATAGTAGAACAAAAAAGAAAGTTTTTATTAGTGTACTTGACAAGAGTGTGATCTTGCGTATCTCCCGGTGCAATGGAGAAATCAAAGCTACATAGTTCTTGGTAAAAATGGTAAAAAATGTAGATGTGTTGATTGCTTTAAATAAATTGTATTTTTTGTTATTTTTACAAAAAAAATTAACAAACATAAAGAAATAAACTTGCTTGATTGAATAATTTTCTTAAAATATGAATTTTAAGACGATCGAATTGTACAACTCATGTTTCAAAATTCAAGGAGTAAAAAGATGTCACATCTAATTTAATCCTCTTAAGAATATTTTATTTTTTATTTTTAAATTGAATTTCAAAACAAACAAATAGTTTAATTTGTATCTTAACAACTCCAAGAAAATATAATAATAATAATAATAATAATAATAATAATAATTAAATAAATTTTTAAAAATAAGTTTTAGAGTTATCAAAATATATAATTCGTATTATGTAACTCCGAGATTAAAAGATTTTAATTAACTTTAAATAATTTTTATGATTAATTGTTTATTAATTTTTAGTTTATTAATTTATTTGCGATTATGAGATTTAGAACCATCAAATTGTCACAATTTGTGTTCTAATAACTCAAAGATTAAAAAGATGTCACATCTAGTTAATTTTTCAATGAAATATTTGTGATTATTTTCTTTTCTTTCTTTTTTTTTTTTAAAAAATGATACTAAACATAAATTTAAATGATTATTCAAAATAAAATTAATAATAAACACAAAAATAAATAGCAAAAAAGAAAAATATATGAACTTGTGGCTTAAAATAAAAAATAATACTAATTACAAATGTAATCCTCTATTAAATTATTTTGTATTTTAATAAGTTAAAAAATAAAATTCATTTTATATTAAATAGCACCCAAAAAAATATAAATATAGATATAAAATAAATGAAATTTTATAACATTTTAATTGTGCCTATAATTACTTATATTAAATAGAATCATCAACATTAAATGAAATAAATACATATAATAATTATTTAATGTGAAATAGCTGGCTTGAACATGGAAACCATACAGTGCAAAGACAGCAGTGGAAAGGTGTTTTTTCCAAAAAAAAAAAAAAATTACAGTTTTCACGTTTTCCAACACCACAGTTTTTGTAAGTTTTTAAAAAAAAAGCACAGTTTTTCTTCTCAAGCACAACAAGATATGAACCAGATTTTCAAACAAACATCTATATTACCAACATCTATTTTTTATAGAAACCACATCAAAAATAAAACAGATTTCCAAACTCACATCAAACATTAATCTCAAACAAAACACACTATTTTAAACCTTACATCAACACAAAAATATCATCTTTCAATAATGTACATTATAAACAGAATGAGAAAAACACCCTTTTGGATAAGAATAGAGGCGGTGCTATGCAGAAGGTGGTGTATCCTTCTTCTTCTTTCTTTATATTAGAAACAACAAACAAACAAAACTTTTTTTTAGTTGCAATCTTTTTTTTTTTTGTAAAATCAACCCCTCATGATCTCTCTCCCCTTCACGTTGATTTTGTCTTCTAATATATAAGCTAAAATGAAGAAGAGGTATGTTCATTGTATAAATTAAGGTATGGATTTTATCCTGCTTTGGCAACCAGATCAAGCAAACTCATACAATTAAGGGGATCAAGCAAACTCATACATTAAGATTGAAAAATGAGAGGCTGGATTTTTGAAAACTTGATTGAGTATTCAAGCTGATAAACTTAATACCATTATTAGATTGAAAAATAATAAAATTAAATTAAATGAATAGAAAGAAAGTGAAAATGCAGGAAGAACTTGATTGAGTATTCAAGCTATAAACTTAATACCATTATTAGATTGAAAAATAAT
>PGWS01017998.1:0-10414 GCA_002896235.1 Cicer reticulatum
ATAAGTTAAAAAATAAAATTCATTTTAGCACAAAAAAAAAATAATATAATATAAAATAAATGATATTTATAACCTTTTAATTGTGCCTATAATTACTTATATTAAATAGAATCACATTAAATGAAATAAATACATATAATAATTATTTAATGTGAAATAACTGGCTTGAACATGGAAACCATACCAGTGCAAAGACAGCAGTAGAGAAGTGTTTTTTCAAAAATAAAAAATCACAGTTTTCACGTTTTCCAACAGCACAGTTTTTGTAAGTTTTTAAAAAAGCACAGTTTTTCTTCTCAAGCATAACAAGATATGAACCGGATTTTCAACCAAACATCTATTACCAACATCTATTTTTTTACAGAAACCACATCAAAAATAAAATAGATTTCCAAACTCACATCAAACATTAATCTCAAACAAAACACTACTATTTAAACCTTACATCAACACAAAAATATCATCTTTCAACAATGTACATTATAAACAGAATGATAAAATACCCTTTTGGAAAAGATAGAGGCGGGCTATGCAGCAAGGGTGGTGTATCCTTCTTCTTCTTTCTGATATATTAGAACAACAACAACAAAACTTTTTTTAGTTGCAATATTTTTTTTTTTTTTGTAAAATCAACCCCTCATGATCTCTCTCCTTCACGTTGATTTTGTTCCTTCTAATATATAAGCTAAAATGAAGAATGCAGGTGTGTTCATTGTATATAAATTAAAGTATGGATTTAACCCTGCTGGCAACCAGATCAAGCAACTCATACAATAAGGGGATGAAGCAACTCATACATTAAGGGAATGAGAGGCTGGACTTTTGATTGAGTATTCAAGTTGATAAAACTTAATACATTATTAGATTGAAAAAATAATAAAATAAATTAAATGAATAGAAAGAAAGTGAAAATGCAGGAGAACTTGATTGAGTATTCAAGTTGATAACTTAATACCATTATTAGATGAAAAATAATAAAATTAAATTAATGAATAGAAAGAAAGTAAAATACAGAAGAACCCGTGAAAGAACTAGCAAACTTGGGATGGGAAATAAGCATAGGAAAAAGTGGGATGGGATGCGTGGTAGGGAATTTTTAATATTCTTTATATATTTTTTTGTTTTGCTTTGGATTTTGTTGTTGTTTTTTTTATTGTATTTTTCTAAGTTAAATATAATTATTAAATTTTTACAAATAAACATATTTTAAATTATTTTTATTTTGTAGGACATAATTGAGATATTACAATTGCGCCCTATTTAATTATATTTTACGTGGTAAAATGATAATATTAAGTATAAGAACATAAATTTTGTTCAAGTGAAAGTAATATTGCTGATTGCCAAAAATAAAAATATAAAAAACATGACTAAGACCAGGTTTAGGGACGTAAATAAAAAGTATGATCGTCTTCAGATTGATTACTGATGCATAGATCGACGTAGATAAAATGATCGTCTTCGGATTGCTTACCGATGCGTTGAATCGATGATGTCTTCAGATTGCCTACCGATGTGTTTGATCGATGGTAATAAAATGATCGTCTTCGGATTGGTTACTGATGCGTTGATAGATGATCGTCTTCGATTGCTTACCGATGCGTTGATCGATGTAGATAAAATGATCGTCTCGGATTGGTTGCGATGCTTTGATCGATGATCGTCTTCGGATTGCTTATCGATGCGTTGATCGATGTAGATAAAATGATCGTCTTCAGATTGGTTACCGATGCATTGAGCGATGATCGTCTTCGAATTGCTTACCGATGCGTTGATCGATGTAGATAAAATGATCGTCTTCGGATTGGTTAACGATGTGATCGATTGATATAAATAAAATGATGACTAAACCAAACATGAGTTTAAAATTTAGAATGTAAATAAATGAAATAAATTTGTTTTATTTTTATTTTAAAAGGAAGCATGTATGTGGTAAATGCAACGTAAAATGAATAATGTGATACAAAAGTTGTTGATATAAAAAAAATATACACATAAGATATGCATGATTAACTCATTATGCATGATATAAGGAGTTGTTGAGTATATGTAAAATATGAGTGAAGATGCATAAATCATGTGTGAGTATTTGAAAAAAATGTAAGATGCATGCAATGAAGATAAATTCCCTTTTAATTAATTTTTTTATATTGTTTTATTGTTTTGGTTCCCCGATCCTATTGCGACTTTATACACTTATAAGATTCAATGAATCAACGACGATAACAATCGTTATTACATGATGACTAATAGTAATATCTTGTGTAATCATTTTTCTTGAGGTCAATCAAATTGCATTATTTAAAATGCTTACCCTTCATTTTTTTTCCTTCATATATCTCGAGCTCCCATGTATATATATTTCAAGCGTCAAATTATTTTAAGAGACAGGGATTACAATCTGTGAATGTTTTAGCTTTAGTTGGAGAGATAACAAACGATAAGTCATTCTTGTTAATTTAGAACTTCTAAGAATAATAACTGCCCATCTTGAAATGCTTGATCTTTTTGTTATCCCTAACTTTTGCATGGACCGCTCTTCCAAGTTTTCAATCCATCGGGATGCTCTAATTTTTGCCTAGGTCGCCATTTCAGGTTTTTCAACCTAGCGAGCCCAACTTTCATTTTTTTATATATTTTTTATAAGCATAATATTTCTTGACTGCATCTGAATTTACTGGAAGTGAAGGTCATCTCCATCCATTTCTGCGAGTATTAGAACTCCCCCAAAGAAAGCTTTTTTTCACAACATTATGTCCTTCGTAGTTCGAGTCCACTTTCCTCGAGAAATCCTTTTTTTATGGGCAATATTTTCTTTAACACTAAGTCTCCTTCTCGAAACTCTCGAGTGACGGATTTTTTCTCGTAGGCTTTTTTGAGTTTTTCTGATATAGCTGACGCCATGACACAAAGCTGTCATTCTTTTTCTTCTATGAGATTCAATTGGTCATTCGTGATTGAACCCACTCTGCTCTTCTAGTTTTGTTTCCATCAGGATTTTGATCGAGGGAATTTCAACTTCGATGGGAAGTACCCGCTTCCATTCCATACACCAATGAGAAATGAGTTTCCCCTGTTGAGGTACGAACATAGGTTCTACAGCCATGTAATGCAAAGGGAAGCATTTCATGCCAATCCTTATATGTCTCCACCATCTTCTGTATGATCTTCTTGATATTCTTATTTGTTGCTTCTACAGCCCCATTCATTTTCGGACGATATGGAGAAGAATTATGGTGCTGGAATTTTGAAACTATCACACAACTCTTCATCATTTTGTTATTCAGATTAGTCGCGTTATCAGTGATTATCTTATTTGGCAATCCATATCGACAAATCAATTATTTTTTGATGAATTTGACAACCACACTTCTCGTCACATTTGGCATAAGAAGCAGCTTCAACCTTTTGTGAAATAATCAATAGATACTAGTATAAACCGGTGTCCATTTGAAGCCTTAGGCTCGATGAGTCTAATAACATCTATTCCCCATATTGAAAATGGCCATGGTGATGTTAAAAACATTCAAAGAGGTGGGTGGTACATGTATTTTATCAGCATAGATTTGACATTTATGACATTTCTTTACGTGACTAAAACAGTCGATTCCATGGTCAAACCAATAGTAGCCAGCCCTTAAGATTTTTCTTGCCATTGTGTGCCCATTTGCATGAGTTCCAAAAGAACCTTCGTGAACCTCTTGGATAATTTTCTCTGCTTCTGCTTTATCCACACATCTGAGGAGAACCATAATCATGATTTCTCTTATATAAAGCACATCACACGTTCAGAAGAAAATTCATTGACAATCTCCTTAAAACCCTTTTGGTCGTTCTCTAAAATACCCAATGGATATTCCTTATTCTTAACATATGATTTGATGTCATAAAACCACGACTTGCCATCCAACTCTTCTTCTATTGATAAGCAATATGCATGTTTATCTCGTTGTTGGATTTTTATGACCGACACGTCTTGATTAGTGGTTATTTTGAACATTGACGACAAGTGGCCAAGGCGTCAGCTAACTGGTTTTCTTCCTGAGGGATATGGTGAAAAGTAATCTTCTCAAAGTGTTCTATCAATTCTTTGATATGGGTGTGATACGGATCAATTTAGAATCTCGCGTTTCCCACTCTCCTTTCCTCTGATGGCAATGACCAACAATGAGTCTCCATATACCTCAAGAAATTTTACATTTGATTCGATAGCTGCTTTAATATGCCCATATCACATGCTTCATATTGCTACAATATTGTTGTACAATCAAAACACAACTAGCCGTAAATGGAGTGAACTGGTTCTCGTGGAGAATCAAAATGGCTCCAATTCCCATGCCCTAACGAATTAGAGGCACAATCAAACACCAACCTCCATTTTTCTTTATTAGATGATTCCGTCTCTTCAACTAAAGTCATTATGTCTTCATCCGGGGAATTCACATTGCATTGATTGATAATTTCTCTACGGTTGTTGGGCTAAGTACTCTACTGAGTGTGCTTCCCTTTGATAGATTTTGTGTAACATATACCAATCGTATTCTGATAGCAACATCTGCCAACGGGGGATCCTTCTAGTAAGAGCATGTTTTCTCAAAGATGTACTTAATTGGGTCCATTTTAGACACCAACCAAGTTGTATGACATAACATGTATTGCCTCAACCGACGAGCAGCCCATGCCAATTGCGCAACATGTTCGTTCAAGCAGTGAATATCGTGTTTTTCACAACTGGTGAACTTTTTGCTAAATAAATAAATAGCATTTCTTTCCTACCAGATTCATCATGCTGCCCCAGTACGGCAGCCCATTGACTCGTTAAGTATTGTTAAGTACATATAAGTTGGTATTCCCAGAACAGGAGGCACTAGGATGGGAGGTTTTGATAAGTACTTGCTTAATTCTTTTCGAAAGCTTTTTGACAATTCTCATTCCATTCAAACTTTTTGGTCTTTGCTCAACAATTTGAAAATCGGTTCGCATGTAGCGGTGAGATGCGATATAAACCTCGCAATGTAATTCAATCTACCCAAAAAGCACGAACTCTCTTTTTCCGTGCGTGGAGCCGGCATTTCTTTGTATTGCTCTTACTTTATCTAGGTCCACCTCTATCCTTTTTGACTAACGATAAACCGCAAATAACTTGCTGATCTTACACCAAATGTGCATTTAGTAGGGTGTTTAAACGGAGTCTGAACTCTTATCGCTCAATAACTTTTGAAGGTTTAACAACATGGTCTTCTTCGTTCGAGATTCTTGCCGATCATATCATCAACGTAAACCTCTATTTCCTTATGTATCATGTCATGAAACAAGGTTACCATTGCTCTTTGATAGGTTGCCCAGCATTCTTCAATCCAATGACATCACTTTATAGCAGAAAGTCCCCCATTGTGTGATGAATGTAGTTTTCTCCATATCGTTCGGAGCCATCTTGATTTGATTGTACCGTGAGAAACCATGCCATGAAGAGAGAAAAGAGAGTATTGAGTAGTGCTATCCACTAGGACATCAATATAGGTAGAGGAAAATCATCTTTAGGGACTAGCTTTATTTCAATCCCGATAATCAACGCACATTCGAACCTTTTCCATCTTTCTTTGGAACTGGTACAATATTAGCCACCCATTGAGGATATTTTGCTACTGCTAAAGAAACGCAGCATCAAATTGCTTCTTGACCTATTCTCTAATTTTAAGTGACATATTCAGGTCTCATCCTTCTCAACTGTCTGTTTAATTGGAGTGTATTCAGGCTTGAGTGGTATCTTGTGTTCAACTATGTTAGTAATCTAGCCCGGACATATCCTGATATGACCATGCAGAAGACATCCACATAATCAATTAAAAGTTTAACCAACTTTTCTTGGCTCACTTTCTTTCATAGACATAACCAATTTTAACTTCTTTTTTATCATGCTCAGTCCCTAAATTGATCACCTCAACAGGTTCTTGATAGGTTGAATTATCTTAGCTTCTGTTCAATTAGGTTTTTCTAGTTCTGGGGGAAGCTCACAACCGTCTTCACATATCCTCATCAAACATGATAATCAGACGTTCAAAATTACAAGAAATGGTTCTAAGCGCTGCTATTGTTCAACATATTCATTTTCAACTGGCATTGAGTTTAAATTAAGAAGAAAAAGGAAAAAAAATTAATATATGAATAAGGATTGCAAAAGAAAGAGAAGAGAGAAAGAGAAAAGAGTAAAAACAAAACCAGTTGGAGAATTCAAAAATGCAATTATTGATAATAAGTACGGAATTGAAATACATATGCCCTAATTAATTATCCTTATAGCCTTGGGCAGAGCAAAAGGAGTTAAATACATAATTAACTTTTGGAACACGAATTACACACGAGAACTCGATGATCTTCCAATTGTTGAGATTGGTTTTTGGAGGACAAGGGGTAACTAGCTTGAGGGTATCATCATCACCCATGATCCTCTTCCACAACAGCCACTTGATCAGCATATATTATTTCGGCGTTTTGAAATTTTGGCGAATGTCACAAATAGGAATCTTCTGTGAATTCGGTATCCAGTTTTCCCAACGAGTCACCTTGTTTTTCTCTTTTTTCCTTCGCAGCCTTTTCTTCATCAAGCTTGAGTAGGTACATATTCTAACCCGTACCTATTGTGTTTTTTTATCTGGTATTTCTATCAAACTTCCCTAATTAACAAAAACTCCTCCTTCTAACATGGATTTGGTAGACTTCAATGATGTGGTAGATAGCTTTTGGTTCTTTTAAACGATATTCGTCACCCATGAAGATGACATGGGGAATTTCTAATGCTTTGCAAGGAAGGTCTCTATGGCTTCCTCCGTGTTTTCAATGTAACCTGTAGAAGATAAATGACTTACTATCATATCTTCTTCCCCATATATTATTTACCAGCTTATTGTTCACTATAAACTTTAGCTTTTCATAGAGAGTGGATGTCACTGCTCCAACAGCATGAATCGCATGGTCTTCCTAAAAGACAATTGTACGCCGATTTAATATCCAATACTTGGAAGTTATCCAAGATGTTGGGGTCCGATTTGAATTGGCAGGTCAATCTCAGCAACCACTTGTCTTCTAGATCCATCAAACGCTTGTCAACCAACCAAAGCACTAGGCTTCAAACAGGCTCCTCAACAAATAGTTTTGACAGTGTCGAATTGAGGCATGACATTTTAATGATGAACCATTATCTACAGCACCGTCGTGAAGAATATGATCGTGAGCACCTCATAGAGATGTGCAGTGCTTTAATATGTCTGTCCCTTCAGCTGGTAATTCATTATCACTAAAACTCAGGCAACTACTAGCAGGTGATGTTACTGACAAACTCCATTAAACTGATCGACAGTGATATCGTGAGTAACATGGCCTCGTTTAAAACTTTCATAAGTGCTCTTTCTTCTATGTGCTTAGAGTTTATAACAAGGAGAGATTTGATATATTAGAAGGGGTTTGATTTAGCTGATCCACTACCATATATTCACTTTGCTTGCAAACTTCAAAAATTCAGCTAGTTCTTCTTCAGACACCGTTCTTTTTGCTGGTCTCTGTCCCTTTTATGGATGATACATATCTTCTTTCCCTTTTTTTCCATGAAACTCCTTTTTCCAAGTTGTTCAGGAGTGTATACTCGACCACTCCGAGCATTCCACCAATCCCTGACGACGTTAGTGACATCAGTTCCTTAGGTTCACAACCATCACTGTTGATGAATATGCCAAGTGGGATGTAGCTTTCGTATTTCCACGATACTGCCTTGGTATTTCATAAGGAAAAGGGATTGGTGTTTGGACAATTATTGGCATTTCCAACACGACCCCATGGTGATACATGACCATCTATTGCCTATTGGTCTATCCCATCTTCATGATACATTCACGGGCATTCCCGGTGGCCCTGCAAAGGATTGCTCCTATGTTGGGATGTCTCCTTTGAAGGTAAGCCATTTTGCATTAATCATTCTTGCCTATTAGATTTTAGGGTTTGACAATCTTCGATGGAATGCCAACGGCTTGCCTGCATTTGGCATTTGGATTATACCATTTTGGAAATGGTGGTTCAAGAGGTTTCATTGTCTTATGACTACCATTGAATTTTGAAGTAAATGGGGCAACAATTGGCTATATGTGACAGGAATTGGATCAAAATGAGTTATCCTTTTTTCTCGATTGACAGGTGGTCTGTAGTGATTCGAGATTGAGTATTGATTTTGTGGGGAAAATGCGGTAGGTGGTGGTTGATAAAAAGGTGGTCTTGAAGGGTGATATTGAGGGTATGAAGCTTGTGTGGTTGCGGCCACATATGGATAAGGGATGTAAGGAGTTTGTGGTATCGGGGGCTGGAAATTTGGGGGTCGATAAGAATTGATGGGTGGAAAATAAGAGACTCTGGGGTTTACCATTACAGTGTTAGCGTCTCCTTCTTTCTTTTTTGTGAATGTCGTCTGGGGTCGTTTCACGCTAGTTGATGCACATATGATCTTGCCACTCCTCATCCCACTTTCTATCCTTTCTCCTATCATGACAAGGTCAGAAAAGTTTGATGACATACTCCCAATCATCTTGTCATAAAAAGGCGACTGGAGAGTATCCATAAACATACCAACCATTTCTCTTTCAGATAATGGGGGTTCTACTTGTGAGGCCATTTCCCTCCACCGTTGTGTGTATTCTTTGAAAGCTTCGTTGTCATTTTTCAGTGAATTTTGCAATTGCATCATATCAGGGGCCATGTCAACGTTGTACTTGTATTGCTTTAAAAATGCATCAGCTAGGTCCTTCCATGAACGAATTTGATTTTGCTCAAGATGCATATACCAACTTAACGATGCCCCACTCAAACTGTCTTGGAAAAAGTGAATGAGAAGTTTATCGTTATGAGCATGAGATGCCATTTTTCTGCAATACATAGTTAGATGATTTTTAGGACATGTGTTTCCCTTGTATTTTTCAAAGTCAGGAACCTTGAATTTGGGAGGGATAGTCACATCAGGAACCAAACACATATCGAAAGCTTCAAGGCCATAAACATTATACCCCTCAATAGCTTTTATTCGCTCTTCCAAGACATGGAATTTTTCCTTTGATTGTGTATCATCCCCAACGTGAGGTTGATGCCAATTTCCATTAGTATCGAAATGGGGTACTTGGGGTGCAATATATGGAATATTTTCTGAGGGTTGAGTGTTTTGGGGTGGCAGATAGCCCAGATGAGATGGAATTTGTGATTGGTTTGGGTTTTGGGGGTTGACGACTAAAGGTGGAGCATAACCGGGTGGAAGACCATACATAGGAAATTGCATAGTTGTTGTATGAGGTTGCTGGGTAGTTGGGGTAAAGCCTGGTGGGTGAGAAGGAGTGGTTTGGTGTTCTTCATTTGCAGCCGGAGGATTCTCATCAGTATTCCCCTTCCTTGACAAAGCTTGTATAGCTTCTAAGATTTGATCAACCTTGTCCTTCAATTGGTTGACATCCATTCTCATCACCTCTTGATTTTGCTCAAGTTCTTCCAGACTTCGAGTTGCACGAGTCGATAAAGGATGTCGGGGAAAACAACTTTATATGATTTGTTCCCTGTGTTTTTTTTAAATAAATAAAATTATGATATGTATTAAACATGAATGGAATGAAAATTCAATTATTATTAATTATTTTTTTTTTACATTGGATGTTGGGGATCATAAGTCTGCACGAATTATTAATGAAAGAAGAATATGGGAATCGATGAACAAAACAACAATCTTCATGATGAGAAAAAAGTACATTGCATTTAAATTAAAAAGCTACATCGACTATGGGATTTCATATTTTTTTCAATAGGACAACCAATCTTCTCCTCCATTCTTCTACTAAATGTTTGCAATATTCAACGAACTGTATAGACTTTGATTGGGAGAAGTTGAGTGATGCATTACTGCATCAATCTCTCTGAGATGTTTTGGAATTTGTTATGATTGTCTGATTAGCTAGCATTGCTAATTTTAAAAGCAATCTTTCCAATGCTTGCCTTTTATTTCCAACTCTTTATAAATCTCTGTGGTTCTTCAATTGCCAAGCAACACCCATGAAACGCTCCTCCCAAGTATATGGTTTCATCCTTCCAAGTCCATTATAAGATCTTTTCTTGATAATCATGTAATTCTTCAACTCACTAGAAGCTTCCATTTCTGCTTTTAGTGATCTTGGTGTTTTGAGAGGAATTCTTCGATTTCTTCCTCTTTGTTTCCTCTCATTCGTTACTTGACTCTCATATTTATCTACCATTTCTTTCAGTTGTTTCTTTAAATCTTCAAAATCCTTTTTATGTTCTTCTCAGAGCTTGTCGATTTTTCCACAATTGCTTCCACATATAGGCTCTTCAATAGCTGATTCCTTTCTTGCCTTCGCACATCTAACTCTTCATTTGC
>PGWS01018000.1:0-11111 GCA_002896235.1 Cicer reticulatum
ATGGACCGCTCTTCCAAGTTTTCAATCCATCGGGATGCTCTAATTTTTGCCTAGGTCGCCATTTCAGGTTTTCAACCTAGCGAGCCCAACTTTCATTTTTTATATATTTTTTTAAGCATAATATTTCTTGACTGCATCTGAATTTACTGGAAGTGGAAGGTCATCTCCATCCATTTCTGCGAGTATTAGAACTCCCCCAAAGAAAGCTTTTTTCACAACATATGGTCCTTCGTAGTTCAGAGTCCACTTTCCTCGAGAATCCTTTTTTATGGGCAATATTTTCTTTAACACTAAGTCTCCTTCTCGAAACTCTCGAGGACGGACTTTTTTCTCGTAGGCTTTTTTGAGTCTTTTCTGATATAGCTGACCATGACACAAAGCTGTCATTCTTTTTTCTTCTATGAGATTCAATTGGTCATATCGTGATTGAACCCACTCTGCCTCTTCTAGTTTTGTTTCCATCAGGATTTTGATCGAGGGAATTTCAACTTCGATGGGAAGTACCGCTTCCATTCCATACACCAATGAGAAATGAGTTCCCCTGTTGAGGTACGAACATAGGTTCTACAGCCATGTATGCAAAGGAAGCATTTCAATGCGCAATCCTTATATGTCTCCACCATCTTCTGTATGATCTTCTTGATATTCTTATTTGTTGCTTCTACAGCCCCATTCATTTTCGGACGATATGGGAAGAATTAATGGTGCTGAACTTTTGAAACTTCACACAACTCTTTCATCATTTTGTTATTCAGATTGATCGCCGTTATCAGTGATTATCTTATTGGCAATCTCATACGATCAAATCAATATATTTTTTGTATGAATTTGACAACCACATTCTCGTCTACATGGCATAAGAAGCAGCCTTCAACCATTTGTGAATAATCAATAGAATACTAGTATAAACGGTGTCCATTTGAAGCTTAGGCTCGATTGAGTCTATACATCATTCCATATGAAAATTGGCCTGGTGATGTTTAAAACTTCCAAAGAGGTGGGTGGTACATGTATTTTATCAGCATAGATTTGACATTTTATGACATTCTTTACGTGACTAAAACAGTCGGATTCCATGTCACTCAATAGTAGCCAAGCCCTTAAGATTTTTTCTTGCCATTGTGTGCCCATTTGCCTGAGTTCCAAAAGAACCTTCGTGAACCTCTTGGATAATTTTCTCTGCTTCTGCTTTATCACACATCTGAGAGAACATATCATGATTTCTCTTATAAAGCACATCACCGTTCAGAAGAAATTCTTGACAATCTCCTAAACCCTTTTGTCGTTCTCTAAAATACCCAGATGGATTATTCCCTTATTCTTAACATATGATTTGATGTCATAAAACACGACTTGCATCCAATCTCTTCTATTGATAAGGCAATATCAGTTTATCTCGTTGTTGGTAATTTATGAACGACACGTCCTGATTAGTGGTTATTTTGAACATTGACGACAAAGTGGCCAAGGCGTCAGCTAACTGTTTTCTTCTCGAGGGATATGGTGAAAAGTAATCTTCTCAAAGTGTTCTATCAATTCTTTGATATGGGTGTGATACGGAATCAATTTAGAATCTCGCGTTTCCCACTCTCCTTTCCTCTGATGGATGACCAACAATGAGTCTCCATATACCTCAAGAAATTTTACATTTGATTCGATAGCTGCTTTAATGCCCATAACACATGCTTCATATTCTACAATATTGTTTGTACAATCAAAACACAACCTAGCCGTAAATGGAGTGAACTGGTTCTCTGGAGAAATCAAAATGGCTCCAATTCCATGCCCTAACGAATTAGAGGCACCATCAAACACCAACCTCCATTTTTCTTTATTAGATGATTCCGTCTCTTCAACTAAAGTCATTATGTCTTCATCGGGGAATTCACATTGCATTGATTGATAATTTTCTACCGGTTGTTGGGCTAAGTACTCTACTAGTGTGCTTCCTTTGATAGATTTTTGTGTAACATATACCAAATCGTATTCTGATAGCAACATCTGCCAACGGGGGATCCTTCTAGTAAGAGCATGTTTCTCAAAGATGTACTTAATTGGGTCCATTTTAGACACCAACCAAGTTGTATGACATAACATGTATTGCCTCAACCGACGAGCAGCCCATGCCAATGCGCAACATGTTCGTTCAAGCAGTGAATATCGTGTTTCACAACTGGTGAACTTTTTGCTCAAATAATAAATAGCATGTTCTTTCCTACCAGATTCATCATGCTGCCCCAGTACGCAACCCATTGACTCGTCAAGTACTGTTAAGTACATAATAAGTGGTTTCCCAGGAACAGGAGGCACTAGGATGGGAGGTTTTGATAAGTACTGCTTAATCTTTTCGAAAGCTTTTTGACAATTCTCATTCCATTCAACTTTTTGGTCTTTGCTCAACAATTTGAAAATCGGTTCGCATGTAGCGGTGAGATGCGATATAAACCTCGCAATGTAATTCAATCTACCCAAAAAGCCACGAACTTCTTTTTCCGTGCGTGGAGCCGGCATTTCTTGTATTGCTCTTACTTTATCTAGGTCCACCTCTATCCCTTTTTGACTAACGATAAACCCAAATAACTTGCCTGATCTTACACCAAATGTGCATTTAGTAGGGTTTAAACGGAGTCTGAACTTCCTTAGTCGCTCAAATAACTTTTGAAGGTTAACAACATGGTCTTCTTCGGTTCGAGATTTTGCGATCATATCATCAACGTAAACCTCTATTTCCTTATGTATCATGTCATGAAACAAGGTTACCATTGCTCTTTGATAGGTTGCCCCAGCATTCTTCAATCCAAATGACATCACTTTATAGCAGAAAGTCCCCCATTGTGTGATGAATGTAGTTTTCTCCATATCTTCGGGAGCCATCTTGATTTGATTGTACCCTGAGAAACCATCCATGAAGGAGAAAAGAGAGTATTGAGCAGTGCTATCCACTAGGACATCAATATGAGGTAGAGGAAAATCATCTTTAGGACTAGCTTTATTTCAAATCCCGATAATCAACGCACATTCGACCTTTCCATCTTTCTTTGGAACTGGTACAATATTAGCACCATTGAGGATATTTTTGCTAACTGCTAAGAAACCAGGCATCAAATTGCTCTGTTGACCTATCTCTAATTTAAAGTGACATATCAGGCTCATCCTTCTCAATTCTGTTTAATTGGATGTATTCTCAGGCTTTGAGTGGTATCTTGTGTTCAACTATGTTAGTTCTAGCCCGACATATCCTGATATGACCATGCAAAGACATCCACATAATCAATTAAAAGTTTAACCAACTTCTTGCTCACTTTCTTTCATAGACATACCAATTTTAACTCTTTTTATCATGCTCAGTCCCTAAATTGATCCCTTCAACAGTTCTGATAGGGTTGAATTATCTTAGCTTCCCTGTTCAGATTTAGGGTTTCTCTAGTTCTGGGAGAAGCTCACAACGTCTTCACAATCCCATCAACATGACTTAATCAGACGTTACAAAAATTACAAGAAATGGTTCTAGCGCTGCTATTTTTCACATATTCATTTTCCAACTCTGCACTTGTTTAAATTAGGAAGAAAAAGGAAAAAAAAAATATATGAATAGGATTGCCAAAAGAAAGAGAAAAGAGAAAAGAGAAAAGAGAAAAAAAACAAACCAGTTGGAGAATTCAAAAATGCATTTTATTGATAAATAAGTACGGAATTTGAATCATATGCCCTAATTTAGTTATCCTTATAGCCCTTGGGCAGAGCAAAAGAGTTAAAATACATTATTACTTCTGAACACGATAACAAACACGAGAAACTCGATGATCTTCCAATTGTTGATGATTGGTGTTTGAGGACAAGGGTAACTAGCTTGAGGGTTATCATCATCACCATGATCTCTTCCACAACAGGCCACTTTGATCAGCATATATTATCCGGCGTTCTTGAAAAGTTTTGGCGAATGCACAAATAGGACTCTTCTGTGAATTCCGGTAATCATTTTCCCAACGAAGTCACCTTGTTTTCTCTTTTTTCCTTCGCAGCCTTTTCTTCATCAGCTTGAGTAGGTACATATTCTAACCCGTACCTATTGTTTTTTTTCTGGTATTTCTATCAACTTCCCTAAATTAACAAAAACTCCTCCTTCTAACATGGATTTGGTAGACTTCAATGATGTGGTAGATAGCTTTGGTTCTTTTAAACGATATTCGTCACCCATGAAGATGACATGGGCAATTTCTAATGCTTGCAAGGAAGTCTCTATGGCTTCCTCCGTGTTTTCAATGTAACCTGTAGAAGATAAATGACTTACTATCATATCTTCTTCCCCATATATTATTACCAGCTTATTGTTCACTATAAACTTTAGCTTTTCATAGAGAGTGGATGTCACTGCTCCAACAGCATGAATCCATGGTCTCCCTAAAAGACAATTGTACGCCGATTTAATATCCAATACTTGGAAGGTTATCCCAAAGATGTGGGGTCCGATTTGAATTGGCAGGTCAATCTCAGCAACCACTTGTCTTCTAGATCCATCAAACGCTTTCACCACCAAAGCACTAGGCTTCAAACAGGCTCCCTCAACAAATAGTTTTGACAGTGTCGAATTAGGCATGACATTTAATGATGAACCATTATCTACTAGCACTCGTGCAAGAATATGATCGTGACACCTCATAGAGATGTGCAGTGCTTTAATATGCTCTGTCCCTTCAGCTGGTAATTCATTATCACTAAAACTCAGGCAACTACTAGCAGTGATGTTACCGACAACTCCATTAAACTGATCGACAGTGATATCGTGAGTAACATGGGCCTCGTTTAAAACTTTCATAAGTGCTCTTCTATGTGCTTCGGAGTTTAATAACAAGGAGAGTATTGATATATTAGAAGGGGTTTGATTTAGCTGATCCACTACCTTATATTCACTTTGCTTGACAAACTTCAAAAATTCACTAGCTTCTTCTTCAGACACCGTCTTTTTGCTGGTCTCTTGTCCTTTTATGGAATGATACATATCTTCTTTCCCTTTTTTTCCATGAAACTCCTTTTTCCTAAGTTGTTCAGGAGTGTATACTCGACCACTCCGAGTCATTCCACCAATCCCTGAGACGTTAGTGACATCAGTTCCTTTAGGTTCACAACCATCACTTGGTTGATGATATGCCAAGTGGGATGTAGCTTCGTATTTCCACGATACTGCCTTGGTATTTCCATAAGGAAAAGGGATTGGTGTTTGGACAATTATTGCATTTCCACACACGACCCCATGGTGAATACATGACCATCTATTGCCTATTGGTCTATCCCATCTTCAATGACATTCACAGAGGCATTCCCGTGGCCTGGCAAAGGATTGCTCCCTATGTTGGGATTGTCCTCCTTGAAGGTAAGCCATTTTGCATTAATCAATTCTTGCACTTTAGATTTTAGGGTTTGACAATCTTCGATGGAATGCCCAACGGCTCCTGCATGATATTCACATTTGGCATTTGGATTATACCATTTTGGAAATGGTGGTTCAAGAGGTTTCATTGGCTATACATGACCGGAATTGGAATCAAAATGACGTATCCTTTTTTCTCGATTGATAGGTGTATAATGTAGTGATTCGAGAATTGGTATTGATTTTGTGGGGAAATGCGGTAGGTGGTGGTGATAAAATGTCTTGAAGGGTGATATTGAGGGTATGGAGCTTGTGTGGATTGCGGCCACATATGGAAAGGATGTAAGAGTTTGTGGTACGGGGGCTGAAATTGGGGATCGATAAGAATTGAGGGTGGAAAATAGAAGACTCTGGGGTTACCATTACAGTGTTAGCGTCTCCTTCTTTCTTTTTTGTAGATGGTCGTCTGGGGTCGTTTCACGCTAGTTGCTTGCACATACGATCTTGCCACCCTCATCCCACTTCTATCCTTTCTCCTATCATGACAAGGTCAGAAAGTTGATGACATACCCCAATCACCTTCATATAAAAGGTGATCTGAAGAATTATCATAAACTACCAACCATTTCTCTTTCAGATAATGAGGTTCTACTTGTGAGGCCATTTCCCTCCACCGTTGTGCGTATTCTTTGAAAGCTTCGTTGTCCTTTTCAAGGAATTTTGCAATTGCATCCTATCAGGGGCCATGTCAACGTTGTACCTGTATTGCTCAAAGGATCAGCTAGGTCCTCCATGAACGAATTGATTTTGCTCAAGATGCATATACCAACTTAACGATGCCCCACTCAAACTGTCTTGGAAAAGTGATGAGAAGTTTATCGTTATGAGCATGAGATGCCATTCTTTCTGCAATACATAGTTAGATGACTTTAGGACATGTGTTTTCCTGTATTTTCAGAAGTCAGGAACCTTGAATTTGGGAGGGATAGTCACATCAGGAACCAAACACATATCGAAAGCTTTCAAGGCCATAGACATTATACCCCCTCAATAGCTTTTATTCACTCTTCCAAGACATGGAATTTTTTCCTTGATTGTGTATCATCCCAATGTGAGGTTTGAATGGAAATTTCCATTGTATCGAAATGGGTACTTGGGGTGCATCAATATGGAATAATTTCTGAGGGTTGAGTGTTTTGGGGTGGCAGATCTCTTCCAGAGGAGAAGCGAATTTGTGATGGTTTGACTTTGAGGGGTTGACAACTAAAGGTGGAGTATACTTATCGGTGGAAGACCGTACATGGACTTGCATAGTTTTGTAACGAGGTTGTTGGGTTAGTCGGGTACAGCTGGTAGGTTGATGATACTGGTTCGGTGTTCTCCACTTTCAGTCGGAGGATTCTCCATATGTCTATTCCCCTTATCTTGACAAAGCCTGTATAGCTTTCTAAAGATTTGAATCAACCTTCTTTCAATTGGTTGACATCCACATCACACCTCTTGATTTTGCTCAAGTTATTCATGATCTCGAGTTTCAGAGTCCGATAAGGATCGGGTAACAACTTTATATGATTTTCTGTGTTTACAGAACCATTTCTCTTTGCAAACTACAAATGAGTATGTATTAACATGAATGTGTAATTCAAATTCATTATTATTCTTTTTTTTTTACATTGTGGATGTTGGGGATATCATAAGTTCCCTTCTTGCACGAATTATTAAATGAAGAAGAGAATATGGGAATCGATAAACGAAAACAACAAATCCTTCATTGATGAGAATAAAAGATCACATTGCATTTAAATTAAAAAGCTACATCGACTATGGTATTTTCAATCATTTTTTTCAATAGGACAACCAATCTTCTCCTCCAATTCTTCTACTAAATGTTGCAATATCCCAACGAAACTTGTAGACTTTGGATTGGAGAGATGGTGTGGATGCATTTACGCATCAATCTATCTGAGATGTTTTGGAATTTTTATGATTGTCTGATTAGCTAGCATTGCTAATTTTTAAAAGCAATCTTTCCAATGCTTGCCTTTATTTTCCAACTCTCTTTCAATAATCTCTTGGTTCTTCAATTGCCCAAGCAACACCAATGAAACGCTCCTCCCAGTATATGGTTTCATCCTTCAAGTCATTATAGATCTTTTCTTGATAATCAAATGTATTCTTCAACTCACTAGAAGCTTCCATTTCTGCTTTTTAAGTGCATCTTGGTGTTTTGAGAGTAATTCTCGATTTTCTTTCCTTTTGTTTCCTCTCATTCGTTACTTGACTCTCATATTTATCTACCATTTCTTTTCCATTGTTTCTTCTTTAAAATCTCCAAAATCCTTTTAATATTGTTCTTCTCAGAGCTTGCTGAATTTTGTCACAATTGCTTCCACATATAGGCTTCTTCAATAGCTGCATTCCTTTTCTTGCCTTCGCACATCTAAGTCTTCATTTGCTCCTCTTAAACAATCTTGTATGTCAAGTTTATTTCCTTTTTCAATTTTCAACCTCTTGTTGTTTTAATTCGATAAACTGACTTTTACATGTGTTTCTGATCGTAAGTTCTCATTCTTTTGGTGACTTTTTCTAACTTCGTTTGTAGCTCTTTTTCTCCTCTTCAGATTTAGCAATGATGCTTTGAGCTTTTCGTTTATCTCTTTCATTTAACAAGGATTATCGGTGCATCGCGCTGATCATTTTCGGGTGCCACGTGGGAATGGTGCTTGATTTTCTGGAGGAGATTCCATTGTTGATTGGTTTGTACTGAATCTACATCCGAGTTTTTTCCATTCTGTGATCATGAATCGATATCTCAAGGATTGGGTAGATATACATCATGAGGTCTGTGCCAAAGGCACTCCTACAATAGACCTATCATCTGGTTTCATGATGTGGGGTATCGTAGAGTTGTCTTAGAGCTACATTGGGTTTGTAATTATTACATCCTTCGTTCCATGAGAGGTACATTTGAAAATCTCTGCATCGACCATAATTAACCTATTACCACCCCTTGTTTTTCTCTAGTAGTACCAATGAAATTGTATCTCCAGTAAGACTTAGCTATACTTTGAGCCCATTCACGATTGCTCTTAACCCCAACATAAACCTTTCTTGAACATGTGACGATCACAAACCACGTAAACAGCACTGGAACACAACACAAAATTTGTTCCCCCTTCTTCTCGTGTCGCATATGCAGAGAGTAGTAACATCAGCAAGAACCGCAGGAACTAGGTTTTGTTTATGTTTGTTTAAAGCTAAAGAAGATATTGATGGCAGCAAATTCTACAAAATTATCAAGGTTTGGGAATAAAAACATACCATAGATAATTAGAGCCAAAACATCTATAAAGCATTCCATTTATTTTTTAGCGCTAAATCCTAGCACTTTTGCTCTAGATATTTTCTTGGAAAAACCATGAATGAATCCTTTTTCCTCTTTTGTACTTGCCAACTCTCTATGTCGATTTTTACACCTCAAAATTGCATCAAACTCGGTGGTTGCCCCGTATATCGATAAGGATTTCCTTTCTCTAAGGAAGTAACCAATATTCGCTCAAATTCCTCTAATGTCGGGGCAAACTAAAAGTCTTGGGAAAGGTGAAACATCTTAAGAGAGGATCATAATACTGAGCGAATGCCCGTAGGGCCCCTGTTTTTGCACATTCACTGCAAGAATTTAGAATTTTCCCATATTTGTGAAAGAAACTCTCACGTTGTATAGTATTTCAATTTGATTGCTGATGTCTTAAACTCTTCAATCCAGTTGCTTGAACTTTTAACGAGTAAAGTTTTTCTTTTTTCCGATCCATTGTCTCACTTAAATAACACGTGACTAAAGTTTGGTATGATTCCCAAAAAATCTAGAATATAACTTTATGCAAATGCTATTATGTTTTATATTTTCCTTAAGCAAGAGAGAAAAAAAGTCCCATGAGAAATATGAATGAAACTAAACTATATATATATAAATGTCTTGAATATATGATTATTTTTTTGGTGTTTTATGGATATTCTTACAATGAAAGGATCTATTGGGTTATGTAGTGAGACTCTCACAAGGAAGGTTTTATGGTTCTAAACACGGTCCTAGAGCCAATAATCCTATTTTAGAATATTGTCAACAATAATAGGTAAACTATTTGAAGTGACAATAACCTCGATAACATCAAACTCTAGGTGAGATCTTCATGTTAACCAAACAGGATGTACATCCAGAAGGCTACCACTACGCAATCTCAAAACTAAGCTTAAGTTTTGTTCAAACCTGGGTAGAAGGTTCCACTCATAAGTGTGTGTCTTAGTTAAAGTGTAGGTGCTAAATAAGCATAATTCAATAACTCCATAATACTAACAAAACATATATACATGTAATAAATAAATAAATAAATAACATAAAATAAAAAAATAATCTATAGCCTAAAAGAAAATAATAATGTCAACTAATACTTATTAAAAAAAATAAAAAACACAAAGAAAATGAAAATGAAAAACAAGCAAATACAGAAAAAAAAAGTTAGAAAATTATGCACAATTAAATTTTAGGCTTGACTCTCGAAATTTCCCCAGTGGAGTCGCCAGCTGTCGCGGCCTAAAATTTCGAGTTTTTCCTCGAATTCAATGGAGTCGCCACCAAAATTTATTTTAAAATAGGGAAAATATTGGAAAACCTTAAAAATAAAATAATAATAAAAAATGGTCTTTGAAACCAGATTTTGAGTTCGGAGTCGATTATGCGTAGGGAAGTATTAGCACCCTACGACATCCGCTAAAACGGTACCTATACTTAATTGTGCCAAAATTATAATCACTTAAATATATATTTATTCCTCTTTATATAAATATGAATATAAAGATTTTTTTATACATGTGATTTTTTGAGATAAAAGTCTCTTAAAAAATAGGTAGATAACAAGGAAAGAAAGTTTTTATTAGTAGGTGCTATGAAATAGAGTGTGATTTTGGCTCCTATGTATCTCCCAGTGCGATGGAGAAATCATAGCTACGTAGTTTTGGTAAATAATGTGGTAGGTGTTTGATTGCTTTTATAATAAATTGTATATTTTGTTATTTAAAAAAAAATAAACTAAAGAAATAAACTTGCTTGATTGAATAATTATCTTAAAATATGAATTTTAAGAGATGAATTGTACAACTTGTGTCTCAATTCAAGGAGTAAAAAGATGTCACATCTAATTTAATCCTCTTAAGAATATTTTATTTTTTATTTTTAAATTGAATTTCAAAACAAACAAATAGTTTAATTTGTATCTTAACAACTTCAAAAATAATAGTAATAATAGTAATAATAATAATAATTAAATAAATTTTTTTTTAAAAGGATAAGTTTTAGAGTTATCAAAATATATAATTTGTATTATGTAACTCCGAGATTAAAAGATTTTAATTAACTTTAAATAATTTTTATGATTTATTTGTTTATGAATTTTTAGTTTATTAAATCATTTGTGATTATGAGATTTAGAACCATCAAATTGTCACAATTTGTGTTCTAATAACTCAAAGATTAAAAAGATGTCACATCTAGTTAATTTTTCATGAAATATTTGTTATTATTTTCTTTTCTTTTCTTTTTTTTTTAAAAATGATACTAAACATAAATTTAAATGATTATTCAAAATAAAATTAATAATAAACACAAAAATAAAATAGCAAAAAGAAAAATATATGAACTTGTGGCTTAAAATAAAAAATAATACTAATTACAAATGTAATCCTCTAT
>PGWS01018008.1:0-10505 GCA_002896235.1 Cicer reticulatum
TAGGTGTAGGTCATGAAACCAATTAAATTAGTTGCAAAGCAATAATTTACAAGAGAATTTCTATACGGTAATGCTTAATTCTAATCTTAAATCTACTAAGGAATTAGGGGTTACTTTGGAATTAAAGGTTCTGTCACTAAGACATTAGGGCAAGAATAATAAAGAGAATTCAGTAATAATTCAATAAAGGAATTCAGTAACAAGGATCAAATTAGACACCAAGGTTGGATTCGAAGTGAAACTCATCCCTGACATTTTTCTCATTATAAAAGATCAATTTTATTATTGTTGTTAATTTCAAACATTATTTCAATCAACTTGGGAACCTTTTTGTTCAATTCTAGTAATCAAATATAATTCAATAGTAAAACGCAATCCTTGAGTTCGACACTCGGTACTACCGTTTTATTATTACTTGCAACGATTCAGTACACTTGCTGAAACGCAATCAAGTTTTTGGCGCCGTTGCCGGGGATTGCCAATTCACTATTGAATTTAGTTTATTTACTGAATTGAAATTTTTTGCTCTGCAATAAAATTTCTTCTTTTATTTTATTTCAAAAGAAAAAAAAAATATTTGTTTCAAGACTGCTTGTTTTTACTTAATTATTTATTTTTCTTTATTTTAAACTCTTCATTACTCACAATCTGTCTAACCTTGTATGCGAGGCCAGTCCTCAGCTGAACTTATCTTTGATCCAGAAATTGAAAAAACACGAAAGCACATAGAAAGGCAGCTCGAGAAAGAAGACAAAAAAAAGAAAGACAGTTAGTTGTGGAAGAAGAGGTTTTGGGTGTGCTGTGTCATATTTACTGAAGATGGCTGACCCACCACCACCAGAACGTACTCTCGGAGAATATGGGAAATCGAAATTAGAAATCGTGCTCGATTACCCTGTCATCACCAACCGTTACGAGTCAATAAGTTTGAAATAAGTCCTGCCTAATACCGAAAGTTAGGGAAATTATCATTTTGCCGGTAGACATAACGAAACGCTAATTGACACCTCACAAATTTCTTTGAGTTATGTGAAACAGTGAAGGTGGATGGTTTATCTGAGGAAACCAAGAAATTGAAGCTATTTCCATTCTCTTTGATAGATGATGCTAAGGAGTGGTTTCTTTCATTCCCCGCCGACAGCATCACCACATGGGATGACCTTGAGGATAAGTTCTTGGAACAATATTTCCCTCCAGCCATGTTCGTTAGAAAGAGGCAAGAAATCACCGGTTACAAACAGAAAGAAGGGGAATCTCTTCGTGACACTTACAGGAGATTCAGAAACTTACTAGCCGGGTGTCCTAATCATGCTTATGACGACACTGCCCAAATGCAAATATTCTGTAATGGCTTGAGGCCGAGCACTAGAATTATGTTGGATGCCAAAGCTGGTGGTTCTTTGAATTACAAAACCGCAGCAGAAGCACGAAAGATTATTGAGATCATGGCATCAAATGAACAGATGATATTGTATGACAGAAGTGGTGGTTCAACAAGTGGTGTAATGGAACTTGAATGTTATGGACGGGTTACTCCAGACAGCTGAACTACAAAAGATGGAAGAGTTATTGCCACTAAGAAAGAAGTGGAATGGCCATCTAAATATACCAGCCACAAGTGCCCCGTCAAACTACTAAAGCAGAACTAGTTGTAACCTTTGTGGATGGAGCACATACTGGAGTCTGTAAGCAGAGTGAGGTAGAGAACTAGAACGGTGAACATTGTGAATAATAACAACAGGCAGAATAACGCCTACTCTAATACGTAATCCTGGTGGAAAGAAATCATCCAAACTTCTTGGAGAGATCACAGCAGACTCAGGTCAACAAGAAGCTCAACCAAACCAATTCCCACCCAGAAAAGACTGCTTGGGAGAGCGCTATAAGAAAAACTAGTTACAAGCACAAGTTCGTTCATTGAGGAGTCAAGAGCCGTCCAGAAAAATCACTCTGCATCAATAAAAAAATCTTGAGACTCAAATGGGTCAAATTGTCAACAAATGGCACAAAGAACGTCTGGAAATCTCCAGTGACACAGTGCCGAACCAAGAAACAATGTTAATGCAGTGACCACGAGGAGTGGCCAAGGTGGAGAAGAACAGCACACACCTGAGACCAAACAGAGTGAAAGTACACTTGACTGCAACTCACCGAGGGAAATGGTCACACCAATATCGTTGAAGAGCACATCGCTATTGAAAAAGAAGGAAAGACACCGTGGCACAAGAAGGGGGAACCACACTAGAACCAGAAATTCGACTTCCATTTCCCTCAAAGACTAAGAGGGAAGAAACTGAAAAGCAATTTGGGTAAGTTCTTGGATTTTTTAAAAAAGTTACAGATTAATCATACCTTTTGCAGAAGCACTAGAGCAGATGCCGACATAATGCTGAAGTTCATGAAGATATTCTGTCGAAAAAAAAAGAAAACTCGGCGGTGAAACAGTTAGCTCACGGAAGAGGTGTAGTGTATACTACAACGGGAAGATTGCCACCGAAGCTCAAGGACCCTGGAAGCTTCTCAATCCCGTGCGCTATTGGAAATAGAACTTTTGGGAAGGCTTTGTGCGATCTTGGGGCTAGTGTAAGTCTTATGCCCCTTTCAATATACAAAAAATTGGGCATTGCAAAAGTCAAAGACACACAGCTGATGTTACAGTTTGCGGACCGCTCGATGAAACATCCCTATGGAGTGGTGGAAGATGTGTTGGTTAAAGTGGACAAGTTCATTTTTCCAGTAGATTTTGTGGTACTAGATATGGAGGAAGACAACGACATTCCTTTGATTTTGGGGAGACCGTTCTTGGCAACAGGGAGAGCTATGATTGATGTAGCAGACGGCACCTTAACCTTGAAAGTAAATGAAGAAACCGTCACTTTTAACATTCTAAAAGCCATGGAACACTCAAAAGAAAGAGAAGGGTGCAATCGAATCGAGATTTTAGATGAGATAGTCAATGAAGAAATAAAGCATCAAACACCCAGCCTGCCATTAGAAAGGAGTTTTATGTCTACACAATGATTGTTCAGAAAGTGAGACCAAAGATGAAGGAGGTTGGGCCATGTTAGAGGCATCGATCTTACTCCCGTTTTCCTACTGGTGGAGGACCTCAAAGGGAATGAAGACAATCCGTGCTGAGAAAAGAACCCCACTGATTGAACTCAAGCAGCTACTCTTCATTTGAAATATGTATTCTGGGTGAAGAAGAAAAATCGCAGCCTAATTAGTGAGAGCTTAAGGAAGTTTAAGAAGAAAGTTGTTTGAGATTCTTGCGGAAGCACAAGGGTGCATCGGTTGTCATTGATGAATTGAAGGGATAGTCGACTTTTTGTATGCACAAAATCCTCGTATGGAAGACAATCACAACGTAGTACAACAAAGGAGATTGAATCCCGGTAATGAAAGAAGTATATCAGGATAAGAGGTGGTAAAAGTTACTAAGAAGCCAGAGTCTCTCATATACGTGGAGAAGTCATCAACTGTCAGATAGCTCTTGGGTGAGTCAGTCCAAGTGGTACCAAAAAGGGAGGACGACTGTCAAATCACAAATGAAAAGAACGAGTTAATTCCTACTCGGGCGGTTACAGGCTGGAGAGTGTGTAATTGATTACAGGAGACTGACAGTGCCACGAGGAAGGATCATTTCCCGCTCCCTTTCATTGATCATAATGCTTGAGCGGTTAGCCGGACATGAGTATTACTACTTCTAGACGCTATTCAGGGTAACAATCAGATAGCTGTAGCAGCACCCGGGGATCAAGAGAAAACTGCATTTTCATGTTCGTATGGGGTATTTGCTTATCGAAGAATGCATTTGGATTATGTAATGCGCCAGCCACATTTCAAGGTGCATGATGTCCATATTTTCTGATATGATTGAAAACATATCGAGGTATTCATGGACGACTTTTCTGTATTTGGCTCATCCTTTGATAACTGTTTGATTAATCTATCTCTTTGTATTAGAAAGGTGTGAAAAATCCAACTTGGTCTAAATTGGGAGAAATGCATTTTATGGTAGGGAGGGAATTGTTTTAGGCAACCGATCTCCCACAAGGGGATCGAGGTAGACAAGGCCAAAGTTGAAGTAATTGAAAACTTCCCCCTCCTACCAACGAGAAAGGCATTAGAAGCTTTTTAGGCCATGCTGGATTTTATAGAAGGTTTATAAAAGATTTTTCAAAAATTGCAAAACCACTTACAAACTTACTTGCGAAAGACACACCTTTCGAATTCAATGAGGATTGTTTGCATGCTTTTAACATGTTGAAAAACCAGCTGATAACTGCCCCCATCACACTGCACCTGACTGGTCACTACCTTTTGAAAATCAATGTGTGATGCAAGTGACAGTGTATTGGGCAGTTCTGGACAAAAGAAAGACAAGATGTTGCATGTGATTACTACTATGCCAGTCATGTTTTAAATCAGGCACAACACAATTATGCGACAACTGAAAAAGAATTATTAGCTGTAGTCTAATGCTTTGATAGAATTTCGGTCTTATTTATTAGGATCGAAAGTTATGTTTTACACTGATCATGCTTGCCTTTGATTGGAATTATATTTGCGATATTAACTACTAAGCAGGAATCAAAACCACGAGGTTGCTTAGATGACGATTCTACTGAACAGTACAATAATGTTGACATGAGATCCGGGAATAAACATAGGGTCAGAGAACACTGTGGACTGACCACCTAATCCGATCTGGTGACGACAGCGTAGTGGCAGGAGAATGAGGAACTAGACCGATTCGAGATCAATATTTGTTGATGAGACACATCTTTGCCATTAAAACGACGGTACCCTGGGGTGTTGACCGACTTTGCGAATAATTCCAAGGTGGGGGGTACATCCCATCTTGAAGTTCAAGGGTTAGGCTTACCTAACAAACGAAGATATTTATCCCACCGATCCCAAATCTTCTATGTATGGGATGAACCCTTTCTGTACCTAAGAGGAGTGGAATGGGCTGTGCGAATATGTGTGCTCGAGCGAGGAAACAGAAAAGTAATGTGCACTGCACGACTCCGAGTATGGGTGGTCATTTCAGTGGTGATCGCCGAACTGCAGCAAGAGTTCTACAATCGGGGTTGTTCTGGCTTCTTTATTCAAAGATACATTCAACTATGTAGAATGCGATCGATCCAGCGCCCGGTAACATCTCAAAACGGGGATGAAATTGCGCAAAATCCTGTATTAGAAGGTCCGAAGTGTATCGATGTGTGGTTGGTATGATTTCATGGGCCCATTCCCTCTCATACAAGTTTATATTTTTCGGTGCGGTGATTATGGGTCTCAAATGGGTATGAGCAATAGCTACTCCAACAAGGATTACGAAAGGTTAATCCACCTTTCTCTAAGAAGAAATTTCGCTCGCTTCGGTGTGACCTCAGACCTGATTAAGTGACGAATGGACCATTTTCTAAACCGGATATGAATACCTCTAAAGAAAGTTATAAGTGCGTCATAGATGGCAACCCATACCATCCACAAACAAGTGGGCAAGTTGAAGTTCCAACAGGCAGCTTAAACGAATCCTAGAAAAGACAGTAACTGCCTCACGAAAGATTGGTCAACGAAATTGATGATGCAGCTTTGGGCTAAACCGAACAGCTTTTAAGCCTCCTGGGTATGTCACCGTATGAAATTGTGTATGGTAAAGCTTGTCATCTACCTCTCGACTTGAACATCGAGCATTTTGGCGACGAAGTACTTGAACTTTGACTCAGGCAAGGCGGGAGAGGCGAGATTCTTCAACTTCACGAGGTTAGAGGAATTTCGGAATTTTGCTTATGAAGAATGCAAAATATATAAAAGAAAAACAAGAATAATGGCTGACAAAAATCAAATTCAAGGAATTCAAGAAGGAGAACTAGTTCTCATCTATTCAACTCAAGATTGAAGTTGTTTCCGGAAAACTAAAGTCAGATGGTGGGTCCTTTCAATGGTAACCAAGGTATTTCCACACGGTGCCGGTGAAGTGAAGATGTCACTGTCCGATGAACTTCAAGGTCAATGGACAAAGACTCAATCTTATTTTGTGGGAAGAGCCAAAACTTTCGATGGTTCACACTCCATCTGGGTTGCCATTTGAAGATGATCCGTCAGAGCTTAGGACCTAACAAGCGCTTATGGGAGGCAACCCAATACTTCGTATACCTTTGCACCGTATTTATTTGATGTGCTGTTTATCCATATTTATATTATTCATTTAGTTTCAATTTTAGTCTATAATTACTAGCTCTCTTAAGTTGGGATGTTTGGTATGAGCCAAAGTCATATCAAAAAGATCGTTTGAGGATAGCGATCGAACGGCTCCAAGTGGCCTCCAGCGCGCAATTCCCATGCGCGCCGTAGCGCGTCCAAGCGCAATCAAGCGCATTTTTCAGGAATTTGCCAAACGTCTAACATATGCGCCAAGCGCGTCTAAGCGCAAGACAAGTCGCATTTTTCAGGTAATTTTGCCACTGTCAACATGCGCCCTAAGCAGCGCCCATAGCGCACGCCAAGCGACATTTTCTTCATAATTCCTGAACTGTCAACATGTGCCCTAAGCGGTCCAAGCGCAAGCCAAGCGCATTTCCTCAGAACTTTAGCCCATGCCCACACGCGCTCCCAAGCGCTCCAAGCGCGCCCAAGCGCTTTGCACGGCTATAAGTCTTTCAAAAACATTCCACTTCACACTCTCTTCTTCATTTCACTCTCCAAACCCTCCTCCATCATCAACAAAGGTCCAGTGTCCACTTTTTTCATCTTCGCCAAGCCCTCCATCATCATCTCAGTAAGTCTCCTCCCTTATCCAACATTTCTTCTTCCTCAAGTAAGTTTTCCTCAATTCCTAATATCAATTATTGCTTGTTCATTGATGCATGTGGGTTTTGCATTCCATTGATGCTAGTACTAGGAAGTATTCATACTGCATGTTCATTTTCTGAGATTGGATGTGTGATTATGCTTGCATATATGTTAAATGTTCATGTGTTTTCTCAGTGCACTCCAACTGTTTGTTAAAATGACACAACCACTTTTACACTTTAAGTCCCACAAACATGAGTGCACTCAACTGTTTTGTTTAGAAATGACACAACCACTTTTACACTTTAATGTCCTACAAACATGACTGCAACTCCAACTGTTTGATGACACATATGTAACACTATTATCATGTTAAAATTAGTTGGACTAACCCAGGGCCATTTAAGCGGGTATTTTCCAAGAGAGATCATGTCTTGATTATCCTTAACTTGATAATGTTTTGAACCCTGGGTGTAATTCTTTATATTTCTCTTTTTGCAGGACCTAAATGGCAACCCAAAAGCAAGCGAATAAGGTCGCAAGTACATCCTCCGGCACCATTACCGCACAATGCATTTTTATTTAAGGACGATGGAACAACACATAATTCCATGCAAGACCCTGCCATCAAGAAGTTCGTGAGTGAGAAAACTATTTCGGTTGGAAGTAGATGAATTTGTTGAATCCAGGCGATGATTGCGAGCCAGAGGCTCGGGAGAAAGCTAACCACCTTCGTTACATAGCAAAGCAAGTCCTTAGCAGTGGAATTCTTCTCACAATGCCTACTGATCTAGAATCTGAAGACCATTATCCAACGAAATTTTTAATTTTTTAACAAATCTTGTGAGCTAATGTAAGGGGAAAAAAGGGTACCTTCACACCCCAGGTCATCAATGAATGTTTGGTCTGCCTAATTATCGGAACTGCCTTTCCGAGATATGTTGGACTACAGTAGGAAAGTAGACACTCAGGAGATCTCCTACACAATTTAAGCAGACCAGCACAGAATTGTGATTTCGAATAGGGATGGCTCGGTTAGTGAAACTCTGCGCTCAGTGGATCTCAAGCCATTGCCAAGCCTGGAGCACCTTGTCCTTCTCACGCTACTACCCAATTTCCAATGTGATTCCAGATATAAACTTCACAGAGCATACCTACTCACTGCATCATGATACAGCGCAGAATCAACGTGAGGTGGCAGTACTGGCTGATGATCTGTGGGGACAGCAACTCTTGACCCTCCGACATGCTACTGTCCATCATGCTTCTCTGATAAGCAAACTATGTGAACAGGTGAGAGTGTTTATACTAAACAGTGGTGAAGAAATGTGAAGCCTGCTACACCATTCTTGCGAGGTGTAAGAAATACTCCACAATTCCGGCTTGAGAGGACCTTTGTGCTCACAAGCAGAAGGAAGATACGTGACCACATCACCACCTAACTACATCCATCACAACCATCCACCGAGGGATAGATGTGACAGACCTGGAAACTATGATGGAACGATGATGATGATTGATCAGCATAAGAGGGACAAGTCTAAAATAGAACTGGGGTGATGACCCATCATATCGAGCCTTCGCTTCTTCTCAACAGACACCAGGAGGCATGTTTTGATTGCTGAACCTTTCGCACGCTCACCAGTATACTGGCGATCAATAGCGGAACAGGAACAGACGATCTAAACGTGAGAATCCCTTAAACTACGCGTCTAATGTATTACATCCTAGAGAAGGTTTTCTTCCTTTTCTTTCTTTCTGTTGTTGTCATGTGATCTTTCTGTTTTCTCGTTTCTTTGTTCTGAATGTCAGTTAATGTAATTGACTATATCTTCTATTCATGATTTTGTGTTGTTGTTTTTTTTTCCTTTCACTAATGTGTATCATGATGAAACAGTTTGTACTGCTTGCACTAATCTTAAAATTTTCTGTTGTGATATCGCAAGTTAAATTTATTTCTAGATTATGTTATTGTCAAGCTGACAAGCCATCCTAATGTATGCATTCTTTGATTACAAATGGTATGTAGAAGCCTTATATGCATCAATTTTTCATAAAATACATATTTAACTTTTCATAGCATGTTGGCTTTATTTTGATTGTTCATTATTCTCTCTTATTATCCTTAGCTGTGAGCTTTTGACACTATACACTAAATTCTTTGCTGTGTGATTATCCAGACATTGTTGTTATCCCATCAATAGAACTTGCCACTACTTACTGACCTGCATCACTGTGTAATTTATGCATAGATTGAGGCAAATTTACTGGTCGTTTGAGCCTTTCTAAACTACCCTATGAAAATTTTACCCTTTGCTAGCCCCTTTGAGCCTTGCCCTTTTATTTCGGTTACTAGCTACATTACAAGCAAAACACCTGACTTTAATTAAATCACCTTACTTGGAGTTAGGTAGAAAAAAATTCTTGTCTTGAAAAAATTCTAAGTTTGGGGTTGCTCATGGGATAGCAACTTTTTAAGTTTGGGGTGGTGATTCTCACCAAAAGAAATAAAAAGAAGAAAAAGAAAAATAAAATGAAAGAAGAAAGAAGAAAAAAAAGAAAAATTCAATCTGTGTAATTTGGTAAAAAAATATATCTTCTTGGTTCTTCTGTCAATGTCTGAGAATCCCCATAATGAAAAGGTGAAGAAAAAAAAAATGGTAGAATAAGGTGGAAATGTATGCCTAACTCCAAGTGGTAAAGCCTACTATCCTAAAATGTCCTACCCTTACCTAAGCCCCATTACAACCCGAAAGTCCTCCAAAAATGTATGTATTTACTGCATTGTGATTGCTAACTAGAAATATTTTTCAAGCCTATGGTAGGTATGATGCATGTTTCTAGATTTTGAGTGATAAATTCATAAACCTTCTAAACACTTGGAGGAAAATTTTGGTGAGATTGTGTGAAGAGAGAGTTGTGATATTGGTATGAAATGAATGCCAATGTGTACATTATTGTGCTGTATTTGTTTGAAAACAACCATTCTTAGAGATTAATATCTGATGAATATTTTGCAGTAGCAAGACTTTGAAATTTGAGTTTGATGTATATTTGAGAAATTGAATTTAAGTGATGCAATTAACAGTCACAAATATGAATTAATTGTTGCTTTGGGACAAAGCATAGATTAGTTTATGGTTGTGATGATCTTTCATCATATGCATTTTCCACATATTTTTAGTCTCATTATATCCTCACTACTAGTTAATTAGGATTTATTTGATATATTTTGTTGATTTTTGATCCTTGTAGTTATAATTAAATGTTTTATGTTTTATTTTAGTGATTAAGTAGGAATTTTTTTCGTATTTTACATTGCGTTGCGTTTTGGTGCAGTGCTGAATTTTGGTGAGAAATCAACACGACACATGTATAGTATTTCAGCCATATCTGGTGTTGTAGATGTCCAATTGGAGTCAAACCAAAGGCAAATGAAAGCTAGTATCCATAGCTACAACTTTCATGAAGACACCGGAACCAAATTCAGACTCGAAAGAGGAGACAGATGCAATATACGCCGGACAGCAGATGCTGAGCGCTGGAGCGCGCCCAAGCGCAAGCCAAGCGCTTTTTCCCAGCATTCGCCACTGTTGAAACGCGCCCAAGCGCGCCTGGGGCGCGATACCCGCACCAGCAACCATAAAAACACAGATTTTTACTGTTTTATGATCTTTTTCACTATTGGGAAGTTGGGAGACTTG
>PGWS01018015.1:0-17309 GCA_002896235.1 Cicer reticulatum
AAATGGACATCGCTTCATCTTGGTGGCAATTGATTACTTTACCAAGTGGGTAGAGGCAGCTTCATACGCCAATGTAACAAAAAATGTGGTAGTCAAATTTATAAAAAGGGAATTAATATGTCGTTATGGTCTACCAAGCAAGATCATTACTGACAATGCCACAAACCTAAATAACAAAATGATGGATGAATTGTGTGCCACATTTAAAATTCAACACCACAATTCGTCCCCGTACAAACCAAAAATGAATGGTGCAGTTGAAGCGGCAAATAAAAACATCAAAAAAATTATTCAGAAAATGGTTATAACATACAAAGATTGGCATGAGATGTTGCCATTTGCACTACATGGGTATCGTACTTCGGTACGCACTTCAACTGGGGCAACCCCTTTTTCCTTAGTATATGGGATTGAGGTTGTGCTACCTATTGAAGTAGAAATCCCCTCGCTTAGAGTATTAATGGAAGCTAAACTAGAGGAGTCAGAATGGATACAAACGCGTTTTGATCAATTGAATTTGATTGAAGAAAAAAGGTTGGCGGCCTTATGTCATGGGCAATTATATCAGAAAAGACTGAAGAAAGCGTATGAGAAAAAAATACGTCCTCGAGAATTCCAGGAAGGTGATCTGGTGCTGAAAAAAATCTTACTCATTCAAAAGGATTATCGTGGGAAATGGACTCCTAACTATGAGGGACCATACGTCGTGAAGAAAGCTTTCTCAGGTGGAGCTTTGATCCTTACGAATATGTATGGAAAAGATTTAGCTCTTCCTGTAAACTCAAACGCCGTAAAAAAGTATTATGCTTAAATAATAAATACCCGTTAGGTTGTGAAAAGACAACCTAGGCAAAAATTAGGGTACAAAAAAATATACCCGCTAGGTTGAAAACCTGAAAGGGCGACCTAGGGGCAAAAATATGGTAAAAAAAATAAAAAAAAAAAAAAAAAACCCGCTAGGTGGAAAACCTGAAAGGGCAACCTGGACAAAAATTAGGGTGCACAAAAATATCTTAGGTTAAAAACCCAAAAGGGCGACCTGAGAGAAGAAGAAAAACAAGAACAAAGAATATATACCGAAAAGACAAATGAACAATAATGATCGGATTATCGCATATGGAATTACAGTCTACTTGGAATACTAGTAACCAGATTCACAATTACTAGTAACAAGTTGGGTCTCTCACCCATTTCTTTTGTTTTATCTATGTTATATTCTTTTTCTTCACCATTGAATACTAGCAACCAGAAGTCGGGTCTTCCACCCATTCTTTCTTGTTTTATCTTAGTATATATCTTTTTTTATTTCAATATATCATATTATACTGTTAATTACCTAATATTTAACTCTTTTTCCTGAATGCATCCTTATGATTATCATGTATTGGAAAGTAAACATATCCATACCTCGATACAATGAATTGCAATAAATCGGATATAGTATAGGATCGTTTACAGTACAAGGCAGACAACAACATGAAATCCAATGTCACATCACAATATTAAAAAAGAAAAAAAAAGGAAAAATAGAAAGAACGGAAGAAAAAGAAAATAAAAGAGGACAAAAAAAAGGAGATCAAAGATATCACGTTCAAAAAAAAAAAAAGAGCTCGATTTGGAGTTGAACAGGATCATGCACAAACTCTATTAGCAAATCAACCCAATGGTTGAACTATCCCAATACCTTGGTATCCAAACACTTTACAAGCAAGTAATTAATAAAATGAATTTCACTTTTATAAGCTAATTTTCATATATATTAATATTGAGTACTAATTTTGCAGGAAACAATTAATGGGACCATGTTTTGATTCCAGTGCCTGGTGGACTAGTTGAGTTGTTTGTAACTAAACAAGTAAGCCCCTATAAATGTTATTTTTCATTCACGTCTTTAGAGAGTAAACACTGACAAAGACACAACACAAATACCGAACATGTCTTCCATGGAATTTGTCGGTGCTATATAGTTTATAATTGAACTATAAATAAAAGATACTAGCTAATAACTTTATTTGTGTAATAAATAGTTGGTGGAAGATCAACAGGTACTAGATTTTATACACATCACAGTGCATTGTGTTGGTTGATCAAAAAAGGATGAATAAACTCAATTGGCTTCAATTCAATGAGCAACATGCAATCAATCAAGTTGTATGTGATGAAAATGATGGAAACAATAAAACAAACAATTTTCCATCCATAGGATAGTTTGAGTCTTCCACCTCTGGATCACATATCTGTAATGAACTTCATGCAACAATTCAATTACATTACAAATTACAATCAACAAAACAACAGAATGAGAAATGATGAAACCTTTCAGAAGAATACCAAGGTTCATTCTTCATGATCAATGAAAACAGCAACAACAATCTTGTAAAACCCAATACAGAAGAGGACATGAGCATACAAAGCTGATGACAGAAGAGCAGTATGTGTTTTGTGAAAGTCCATTAGACTCAAAAAGAATCAAGAAGAAGAGAGAAGGATTGATGAAACATGTTGTTGGTAGATCAGATTCCATGTCAGATTGCAGTGATCAAAATGAAGAAGAGGAGGATGGAAAATATAGGAGAAGAAATGGGAAAGGAAACCAATCAAGAACCTTGTAGCAGAGAGTAAAGAGAAGGAAGAAACTGAATGATAGGTTAATATAACTTCGTTCATTGGTTCCAAGAATATCAAAGCTAGATAGAGCTTCGATTCTTGGTGATGCTATTGAGTTTGTGAAGGATTTGCAGAAACAAGTGAAAGAGCTACAAAATGATCTTGAAGAAAATTCAGACACAGAACTGAAAGTAACTGTGTGATTAATAATCAATATGTGAATGGTATTCAAGTTGAAGCAGATAATAAAAATGTAGGAAAAGCAGAACATGGTTATCATGTTGTTGGAATGGTAATGAGAAGCAGACACAACAGATGGAGGTAACATAAACTAAGTTATAATAAAATGTGTTGTGTTGTATTGTGGTTAATGAGTGAAATGAAACATATTGCAGGCACAAGTGGAAGTGGCTCAGATAGATGGGAATGAGTATTTTGTGAGGTGTTCTGTGAGCATAGGCTGGTGGGTTTGTGAAATTGATGGAAGCATGAATAGTTTAGGGCTGGATGTATTACATGCCACGTGACCATCACAAGGGTCCTGTGTCAAATGTCTTTAAGTAGAGGTAAATCAAGAACATTCATTTATGTATATGATATGTATATGATATGGTATCTAATTAATAATTAAAAATGATGAAATAACAGAAAAGGAGAGTGAGATAGTTGAGGGCTGAAGATGTAAGAGAATCACTTATAGAGCTGACGAAGGAATAGATGGAATAGTGAATGAAAAGAAGATGGCACATAATGATCAACTACTCACACATTGCTGCATTCATATGATTATCTCTTCCTTGCTATCTCAGAATGATGATGGCACAGAATGATCAACTACCCATTGTGTTTTCTTTTCTAATCGAAGAACAAGAATTAGAATGAAATGATATATGTCTTAAGTTTATGTTAGCGATCGGACAAACCATGAACTGCGATTTTGTAAAATTACATGGCATAACTTTTACAAAATAAAATTTAAATGTAAAAGTTACCATAGTTTTATAAATTCCTAATAATGTTTGTCTTCGATCTCAGACATGTTTGAATAATTCTCCAAACCATTTTACTCCTAATAAAATGCATACTTTTTGCATGATGATACAACGATATCACAAGAATATATCTTTTTTATATGCATATAAATTGGAGGGTTGTTTGCTATGTTAGGTGAAGTGTAGAGAGGTGAATGAGAGAAGAATATATAATATAATTAATATTATTAATGTGATTCTGTTAGGGATGAGAAACGATAAAATGAGGAAAGAAAAGGAAGTGAAATTAAGATATATTAAGATGGAGTAAGCAGAGCATTATATTTGCATGATCCAAAGATGGCGCACAAACCTTAACACTTTGCTAAAGTTGTTCATTCGTTTTGGATACTAATATCTCTCTAACTTCAACTACTCTAATGCCTTACTGTATATATACAATCACAAATAAGATATTTCACGTATCTATACTTTGACTGCAGTTGTGGTTACCTTAAAAAATTTGACAGCACAGTTTAATATTTTGTAGAGACTTCAAAATCTACAATATTATAGGAGTTATAATTACATGTATACAAGATGATACTGTTGCAGAGACTTCAAAATCTACATATTACATTAGATGCTACTCTTGCAGAGACTTCAAACTCTACAATAATACAGATATAATAATTACATATATAATCTCAATATAATTACATGCATATAAGAAAGCGGGTAGATAGAAATTCCAAAGAATTTGTCATGTCACATGTGTATTTGATTGTGATATATTCTTGTGATATCTTGTATCATCATGCATATAATGCATTCATAGTTTCTCTCTCACTTTTTGCATAAGCTGTATATTCTTATGTTATGGATATGATAAAATTTTGGTATGATGATGATCATACAGTTACTGTTACTATCAATTAAGTTTTTGTTCCATTTTTTTCATCTTTTGTTCTTGCTTTTTTTGCTTCGTTGTCAAAGGAATTTGCATAGTCATGCTCTTGCCATTGGAGAATCAAAGAAGAAATTCTGATGCATGTTCAGTTTTTCAAGAATGCCATAGTAATTAATTATATATCTGATATTCTTTACAATATTATCATTCACATCACATGTATGTAACATTTTGATATATCTGACAAATTTAATGATTGTACATGATTTGTGTCAGGTAGCTAGTGGATTTCAGCATCATTTGGAATATTATTAATTATTGCAGTTGTGAGCATATGACAATAATAATTCATGATGCAAACATAACTGAGAGATTAAGTCCCTTGTTGGGTTTGAAATGGATGGTAAGCTATGTGTCTCCTAGAAATTAAGTGAAGATCAAAGTTTATTATATATTAATGGGGTAAATGACATTAATGATTCACTTTTCTTCTCTATATATCATATAACTTGTAGTAGTCCAATTTTGATGTGTATATATATTATATATAGGTATCTTGAGTGGTTGGGATGTTGTTGTGGTGGGAGTGAAAGCAACCAAAATGGCGGGGAACAACATATTTTCCCTGTCTCTTCTTCTTCTTCATGCAGGGATACAATGTTTTCACATTCAAGAATAAAGGCTTGTGATCTTCTTTCACAACTTAACACTTCCATATCAACAGATTCTGGGTATGCTTTAATCCATTTATTCTCTATATACACATTCTCATGTACTCTTACTTTGTGAGACTTTGAACAGGATTCATGCACAAACTCTATTAGCAAACCAACCCAATTGGTTGAACTATCCCAATACCTTGGATCCAAACACTTTACAAGCAAGTAATTAATAAAATGAATTTCACCTTTTATAAGCTAATTTCATATATATTGATATTGAGTACTAATTTTGCAGGAAACAATTAATGGGACCCATGTTTTGATTCCAGTGCCTGGTGGACTAGTTGAACTGTTTGTACTAAACAAGTACTATGTCACCCTTATAAATTTAATTCGCATTCACTCTTTAGAGAGTAACCACTGACAAAGACACCAACAATACCGAACACGATCTTCATGAATGCGGTGCTATATAGTTTATAATTGCACTATAAATTAAGATACTAGTAATACTTTATTGTGTATAAATAGGTTGGTGAAGATCAACAGGTATAGATTTATCCACATCACAGTGCATTGTGTTGGTTGTCAAGAAGGGATGAATAATCAATTGGCTTCAATTCAATGAGCAACATGCAATCAAATCAAGTTGTATGTGATGAAAATGATGGAAACAATAAAACAAACAATCTTTCCATCCATCAGATAGTTTGAGTCTTTCACCTCATGATCACATATCTGTAATGAACTTCCATGCTGATTCCAATTAACAATTACAATTACAGCAACAAACAACAGATGAGAAATGATGAAACCTTTTCAGAAGAATCAGGTTCACTTCTTTCATGTCATGAAACAGCAACAACAATTTGTAAAACCCAATACAGAAGAGGAACATGAGCATAAAAGCCTTGATGACAGAAGAGCAGTATTGTGTTTGTGAATCCATTAGACTCGTAAAAAAGAATCAGAGAAGAAGAGAAGGATTTGATGAAACATTGTCGTTGGTAGATCAGATTCCATGTCAGACTTGCAGTGATCAACATGAAGAAGAGGACTGATGGAGAATATAGGAGAAGAAATGGGAAAGGAAACCAATCAAAGAACTTGTAGCAGAGAGAAAGAGAAGGAAGCAACTGACATGATAGGTTATTATAACCTTCGTTCATTGGTTCGAAGAATATCAAAGCTAGATAGAGCTTCAAAGATTCTTGGTGATGCTATTGAGTTTGTGAAGATTTGCAGAAACAGTGAAAGAGCTACACGAATGATCTTTGAAGAAAATTCAGACACAGCAACTGAAAGTAAACTGTGTGATTAATAATCAATATGTGATGGTATTCAAGTTGAAGCAGATAATAAAAATGTTAGAAAAGCAGAACATGGTTATCATGTTGTTGGGAATGGTAATGAGAAGCAGACACAACAGATGGAGGTAACATAAACTAAGTTATAATAAAATGTGTTGTGTTGTATTGTGGTTAATGAGTGAAATGAAACATATTGCAGGCACAAGTGGAAGTGGCTCAGATAGATGGGAATGAGTATTTTGTGAAGGTGTCCTGTGAGCATAGGGCTGGTGGGTTTGTGAAATTGATGGAAGCATTGAATAGTTTAGGCATGGATGTATTACATGCCACAGTGACCAGTCACAAGGGTCTTGTGTCAAATGTCTTTAAAGTAGAGGTAAATACAAGAACAATTCATTTATGTATATGATATGTATATGATATGGTATCTAATTAATAATTAAAAATGATGAAAAACAGAAAAAGGAGAGTGAGATAGTTGAGGCTGAAGATGTAAGAGAATCACTTATAGAGCTGACGAGGAATAGATGGAATAGTGATGAAAAGAAGATGGCACATAATGATCAACTACTCCACATTGCTGCTTCATATTGATTATTCTTCTTCTTGCTACTTCAGAATGATGATGGCACAGAATGATCAACTACCCATTGTGTTTTTCTTCTTCTAATCGAAGAACAAGAATTAGAATGAAATGATATATGTTTAAGTTTATGTTAGGATCGACAAAACCATGAACTGCGATTTTGTAAAAGTTACATAGCATAACTTTTACAAAATAAAAATTTAAATGTAAAAGTTACATAGTTTTATAAAAATCCTAATAAAATGTTGTCTTCGATCTCCAACATGTTTGAATACATTCTCCAAACCATTTTCCATCCTTTCAATGACATTCTCCAAAGTTTTTAAAACATTAGAACCTTCTCATAAATGGGTGTTCAAAATTGCTTCCATACACTTCAATTCATTGAAACTCTTAAAATTGTCCTCACATGATGTTACCCTTTTATTCATCAACTTTGCCCTCTCAAGCCATTTGGTTGACTTTGAACTTTGATGACTTCTCTAATAACTCTTTTACATCAACAAGTTCTTGTTCTTCATTCAACCATTGTTGATGCTTCCAAATTTATTTTCTATTTGTTTCAAAGACTGATCAACTTTGAGACATTCTTTTTCCATTTTTTTTTTGGAAGAAGCTCATATTCTGTATAGACCTTGTTTCAATGCTTGAATTTCACTTTCTCTTCTAAGAGACCACGAATGAAGCGCTTCAACATTTTCTTTGACTTGTAATATGGTGTCTCTAGTGATGCCACACATATATCCAAAATTCTGACTGAACCATCCAACAACTCTTCTACAAAATTTCTCACCTTGGTGAGAAATGACTTTTGGTGTTGATGACATACTGAGAAGATTCTTTCAATGAGACGTACAAATCTTCAAGAAATGAAAGGCATAATAATTTAATCAGATGTGGATTCCCAGGTCTTGGATTTTAAATAGATCTTGTTGTATTCTAGTGGAGTTGGGATGAGACTCTGAGGAAAACTGTTGAGCGAACATGGTACTTATTGAACATATTTTGCTATTTATTTTGTTGTTTGTTCTTTATTTTTTCTAAGATAATTGTAAAGCTAGCTCAATGTTTGTGTGATGTAACCAAGTTTTAACCTTATCTTTATATAGAGATAGCCAATCCTTGATATTGATTGATAAAAAATTAAATTCATATAATAAGACAATACATGCGACACTTGTTAATCACGGTATACAACATGTGGTAATGCATGAAAATTTTTCTTTGAATATGTAAGGTGGTAACATGTCTACCCAACTTTGTGATGTTGTGAATGATATTTATTAATTGCATGTGATATTCTGCAAGATGCTATGATAGTGAAATGAGTTTGAGGTGCACGATGAATATAATTGGCTGTCTTCAAGTGTTGAGCAATCACAAAAACCTTATAAGTCATCAATTAGTTGGTCTTCTTTGGCTGCCCACATTACCCTCATCATTTGATTTAATAAAATTGGTGTTGCTTGTTATTCCGAGATTTGTGCAATGAATTGTCTCAATATGAAGGAGCTGCAGGCTACAATATGTTGTTTTAATATAAGATGAGATCTCGATCATAAAGTATAGAAAAAAGTACAATAACTGAAAAGGTATTTAAGTTAATACATTCAAAAAAATAAAAATGATGACCAAATTTGGTATACTTTATATTAGAAATTGTTTTTGTACTTCTGTTCAATGGAATAAAATCTATCCACTATTAGCGATTGCCTCAACTGATAGTTGATAAACGATAGCTGCAGTCGAGCGAGCCGCCTATCAGCTGATAGGTAGAGCCGATAGTTGACTTGATCGCTATCAACCATCAATTGATAGCTTAGCGACAATGCCTTACTAACAATGCGCTAGTTTATCACACGATAGCAATACACCTTTGGGCAATTAGAATGTTATCGCTTAATAGCTCGATAGACGCTATAGCCTATCGTGCAAAATAACTGCTTAACACGTTTATCGCTCGATAGGTGTTATAGCCTATCTCCCTAATTAGACGCTGCACCTATAGGTCGATAAGCGCTGCGCATATCGGTCAATAAGCGATGCCGCATATCGTTCGATAAGCGTGCCGCATATCGTTCGATAGCACTTGCGCATATCGGTCGATAAGCGCTGCCGCATATCGCCTGAAATGAGATAGCAATTATCGCCTTGATAAGCGATGTCGTCTATCCGCCCGATATGCGCCTAGTCGCCTATCGGCACGATAGGCGCTATCGCATATCAGGACGATAGGGCTATAGCGCCTATCAGTCTGATACTTATTATTGAGGCGATAGGCGATAGCGCTTATCGCCTTGATAGGTGATGTGCTATATCAGGTGATATAGCGTCTATTGACCGATAGGCGATAGGTGCTTCCGCCTATCACCTCGATAGGTGATGCCGCCTATCGCTTCAATAAGTGTTGTCGCCTACCGCTTCGATAGGTGCTTCCGTCTATCACCTCGATAGGCTATAGCGCCTATCGCCTCAATATAAGTTATCAGGCTGATAGGCGCTATAGCCTACCGGTCTGATATGCGATAGCGCCTATCGTGCCAATAGGCGATAGCGCATATCGGGCTGATAGACGACATCGCTTATCGAGGCGATAATTGCTATCTCATTTCAGGCGATAGGCGGCAGCACTTATTGACCGATATGCGGCAGTGCTTATCGAACGATATGCAGCAGCGCTTATCGAACGATATGCGACAGCGCTTATTGACCGATATGCGGCAACGCTTATCGACCTATAGGTGGCAGCGTCTATCAGGGAGATAGGCTATAACACCTATCGAGCGATAAACGTTAGCAGTTATTTGCACGATAGGCTATAGCGTCTATCGAGCTATAAGCGATACATCTAATTGCCCAATAGGTGTTATTGCCTATCGGGTGATAAACTAAGCGCATTGTTAGATAGGCCATTGTGTGCCTAAGCTATCACTGATGTTGATAGGCGATCAGTCAACTATCGGGCTTCTACTATAGCTGATAGGCCGGTCGTCGACTGTCCGCTATCGTTTTATCAACCATCAGTTGAGGCAATCGCTAATAGGTGATTAGATTTTTATCCAATTTTGACAAAGTAACAACATATTCTAATATAAAGTATACAAATTTGGTCATATTTTATTTTTTGAATTGTATTTAACTTTAATACCTTTTCAGTTATTGTACTTTTTTCTATACTATATGATCGAGATCTCAACCTTATATTAACAACATTTGTAGCCTGCCAGCTCCTTCATATTGAGACAATTCATCTGCACAAATCTCAGAATACACAAGCACACCAATTTTATAATTCAAATGATGGAGGGTATGTGGCAGCAAAGAAGACAAACTAATTGATGACTTATAAGGTTTTGTGATTGCAACACTTGTGAAGACATGCCAATAATATTCATCGTGCACCTCAAACCATTTCACTATCATAGCATCTTGCAGAATATCACATGCAATTAATAAATATCATTCACACATTCACAAAGTTGGGTAGACATGTTACCACCTTACATATTCAAAGAAAAATTCATGCATGTACCACATATGAGAGTTGAGAGAAAATAGATTTAGTATGTTTAGAGAGAAGATAGGGAGAAGATAGAGAGAAATGTTTAATGGAATTACGAGAATAATTTAAGAATTTTGGTATTCTATATAAAATTTTAAAGTGGCTAGAGGGTAAAAAAATTTAAAGTCCTTAGAGAATAAAAAATTAAATATATCAATGCAATTTTTCAAAGTTTAGATGTACTATAAAAAAATTTGGGACCCTCGTGTCACTGTGGCTTTGTGCTAGTGGTGTGCACAAGGTTAAGGGTCAGCCCTGATTTGGTTCATAAGATGGATAAAATAGATGTGTTAATCAAATTATAATTCAAATGTCTCTTATAAATAAACTAATAAGAGTAATAGTATTTTTTTTTAAACTATTGGGGACTTTGGGGTGGCTGTGGCCACCCTACTATTCCCAACTCAGCTCCGCAACCAGATATACATATCATGTTACAAATAATTTCAGTAAGTCAAAAAGATAAAGAACTACATTCTGATATTGAGATATGAACCACTTGAATATCACTGATAGGTTTAAGATATTTGTTACTCCTGACTAGTATAAAACAATCTATGATCCTTGAAAGAGACAATTTTTTTAACACATAATATTAGTATGCCAATTTTTAATTTTGTTAGTATTATGTTGAGGTGGAATCGAATCCGATAACACGTTTTTCACTCCGTCTATTTTATCTCTGCCAATCAGCCAACCCTTATATCCCTTGAAAGAGAACAAATTTAAAAAGGCTTACATTTAGGAAATGTAAATTCTTACCTTTGATGACATGTGCTCCATTAACTGCAGCATCAAATTCATAACATTGTGAACAGTTGGAGGGCAGTCCACAATCTTATCACCCAGGATCAAGCACACAACTGGGGTATATTTCAAACAGCAGAAAATAAGAATGAATAGCCATAGCTATGCTGAAAACTAACACAGAAAAATAATTTGAAGCCTATCAAAAGCACGAAATGAAACGGTTCTAACCGCATGATCAAATCAATAAGCTCGTCCGCACCACAACCTACAAGAATGTATTCAGATTCAAGGCCTGAATCTAGGGCGAGAGCAGCACGCAATCGGCGACTTTCTGGATCGGGATAGATATATGGGAATTGCATTGACCCGAGGGCTTCCATGACCTGTCAAGTGAAACCTCCAATAGTCAACTCAAGAGACAATACAATAAAAGGTTTAAATGTATTGCTCAGTAAGATCCTAGAATACACTATATATATATAAAATAATCACAAAAAACAATGCAATTCATTTACTGTTTATAATTTGACATAAAAAATAAATTTAATTTTATCACAATAATAAATTAGAAGATCAAGAAACAATAATAAATATGACAATGCATAACTATATCAATTTTTGTAAGATGAATAATATTGAATTTTTTTTTTTTTGTTATTTTAGCAAGGAATTAAAGAAACTAGGTATTCTAGTGGGAACTAGTGGGTGAGAAAGTAGTGAATGAGTGGGATAGTTATTTTATATTAACAATAAAAATAAAAATAATAAGGTTAATAAATAAAAGAAAATGTAAAAAACTATAAATGCAAAAAACCTATTTGAAATAGCATCTCAAAAATAAACTATAGCTTGTAAAACATATCTCTTTTAATCCAACAAATTTATAAACTAGTTTAATAAATATAAAGTAGCCTTAACCAAACTCATACATTGGAGGAAGTGCGGCTCAATATAGCGCCCACGGTTTGGCCAGCTGTTCAGCCCCTACCCAACCACAGTAGTATCAAATCTCAACTACAAGATATAATGTTTTACCACACAATATTTCAAAAAATATAATATCTCATTTGTTATGTTGGCATGAATTAGCAGCTTTGCAGAGATTTATAATAATAATTATAATGGGCATTACCAACAAATCAGTTGTCGTTCTTTTTGTAGATCGTGTTCGAGTTCGAGTCATCGTACGAATGGTACTGGTTAGGGGGAGTATACGTAACTTTTACATTGGAATGGTTTCTCTACTTCATAATATGCTGCTGAGAATACTCATCTAGTCTTAGGTACAAATATTTGATTGATTGCACATAATGTACATATTAGACAACATCATGAACAGAAACCTAACTAGAGCATAGAGAGGGTGATGACTACCAAGTGAAATGGGGAAACAGTTCAGTTGAAGAATACTTTACAGATTGTTGCGGGATTTTCAAGAAAATGAAGCTTCCATAGCTTGTAAAATCGAGGCAGTACTAAATCTGAAATTCCTTAAGCTCTTGCCGGGCCCTAGATCAAGAGGCTGAGAATCAGATTCAGGTTTTGTTGGTTGACTGTCCATAAGTGTGGAACTACTTCCAGTAGAACTATGCTTTGCTTTCCATACACAAATTCCTTAACAAAAGAGCAAAAGCTGGTTACAAATCCTAGCAAGTTTGGGAAAATCTCTATAGAATCAAAGTAAAAAATGCATGAGTAAGCACTATGAAGTGTACCCCACCACTAATTTTTCTTTTATCTTAATTACAATTCTTTAAAGTCACTCTATTTTTACATGATCACAAATGGTCCTCGCTATTGTTACGTCGCCAAATTTGGTCACTAACCCTGATTTTTAACTAAAAAACATAATGATATTAGATGTTTTAAAATAATGTGATATATACGATGGTGTAGAATGATTAGCACCGCATTCACCATTGAAATAAATGTCGTAAAAATTTAGTTTTCAATTTCGAAATTTTTTCATATTTTAATTTAATTAATGAAACAAATAATTAATGCAGTCTAGATTGGCTCTCCTATCATCAATAGAATTGGTAACTGTAGCACTTTAAAATAGTCAAATCGTCATTCTTTAAGTTCAATAAATATGAAAGAGGGGACCAAAACTGTCCAACTTTGAAATAGAGGGATCATTTCCGTAAATTGGTAATAATCGAAGGACCAAAACTGCAATTAAGTCTTTTCTTTTTGAATCCCTAACATATTAACATATCCTATATACTGAATCTTTAGGAGCGTACAAAATTTGCATATCCTATTTATGCAAATTGTGCAGTATCCTAGAATATTCCTAGCAGGGCATACTCACCTTTCTTATATTTTACACTTGTCATAAGCTTAATAGTCATTAGTGACTGATTCATACCCTTTCATAAATACATGACACTGTGCACACAACTACAGAAAGTAAAAATACAGATTTAGAATATTCTTTATCTCTCAAAATTATCATTCCTGACATCTTAAATGTTGTGGATGTGCCATCTCTTGATCAACTCACTTACTCCCTTACCAAGTGTCTCTCAGATCTCTATTTTCAACCCATTCTTACCAAAATCAGAGTGCAGTCTTCTCTTACACCACCTCAAGAAGACAGGGAATGTTAACGCCTTAGTGGTATATGCAAATTGTGCAGTTTTTAGCGCAACATTCCTAATTGAGCTTTACTAGTGTCTCTCAGAGGTCTGTTTCAATCCATATCTTACCTCAATGTCAGAGTGCATGCTCTTCTCTTACACTCACCTTGAGAAGACAGGGAATAGTTAACGCCTTAGCAGGTATAAGCAAAATTCATGCAGTTTTTAGACCGAACATTCCTAAAAATGACGACACCTTGTGCATATAACTAAGGTTAATAAATTAATAAACACAGATCAGGTTCTTGCTCTCTCATATTAGGATTCTTCTTATTTCATTACAGGCGGTTAACAATAAAATATAACAGATGTTCGTACTAACCAAAACCAGCACTCAATTAACACGCAATACCTTTAAAGAGGCAAATCAAGGTCTTGTGAGCCATAGAGGTTGATGTGTTGAATCCAAGATTTCAAGAATCTGAGCATGAAAGGCTAGTGCATGATTCTTGAACATTGAAACACAATGGGACCATATTACCAAAAATATATAAAAAATGAGTATTTTCTCACAGCAAAGAAAAGGAGAACAACCATATACAACTTAAGGCCAGTGATCCCACGAGATATTACGTCATCACTCGAAGGTTGAAGTTCATCAAGCCATTGCCATGCAATTTCCTGTATAGATATCATACGACAAAACCTCAGCATTATTATCTCCTATAGTATTTAAAGAGCTGCAAAACTAAACAGTTCAGAACAAATACAAATACAAATTTCAAGATCCAAATTTCAAGGTAACATGGCTAAAAACAGACCGGCAAGGTGGCAATACTAGTCTACATATCACAGTTGAACAAGGGATAAAAATGACAAAGCACTATATAGAATGTTACACAACTTTATTTTAAACGGTTTGGGGAAAAAATAGAAAAATGTGTTAAACCTCCTTGAGATCTCACAATGACAAGATACATGGTCAAAACGGATCTACTAGACTTGGGCAATCCTCATCACTTGATCTTTTCAGGTTGAGTTAGGCCAAGTCTAAATTTTAAAATAGTATCAGACTCTATCCTAGCTATGTTATTGGGCCAATCATTTTTTCCCACTCTCTAGATGTCTACTCTTACGCATAAGTGAGAGTTGTCATTGGACAAACGCATTTGTTTATGCTTTAGAGCCTACACATGCAATCCTGGGTGTGGAGTCCAAATAGCAATTAGACCCATACCTAGTGGGTACCCGCAAAAAAAACCCACAATAGATAGGGTAAAAACCCGCATAATAGGTATGGGCATAGGGACGGGTAATTATCCACAAAATTAAGCGGGTATGGGTGCGGGTACGGGTACTATAGTACCCACCCCGCCCCGCACCCGCACTTATATAAATAAAATATTATTTATTTATTTATTTAGTTATTTATTTATTCATTATATTAGTGTTTAGTTTAATTAATTGTTTTCTTTTTATGTTTTAACAGCTATTAATATCATTGGACCATTACAATATTTATAATTGAAACATAAACGTTTGCAAATTTTTTAAAAATTCAATTATGATAAATAGTAAATAATTGTAATTTTATAACTAATAGTTATATCTTATTAATCGTGACTTTATAATTATATTTGCAACTTTGTATCAATTATCTCATATAATATTGTCGTATGACTTGCAATTTCACAAAATATTATTATAGATATTTAAATTTGTATTGTAACGAGTGTTCATTGAAATGTTTTGAGTTAGAAAATATTTTGGTTTATAATATTTTATGATTGGATTTAAGATATTTGAATAATTTTTAAATTTAATCACAATAATATCATTTATTTATCTTTTTTTTTTGTTAAAGTGTGGGTAACGGGTATGGGTACAGGCACTTAAGTACCCAGAGGATAAAGGTACGGGTATTAAAGTTGATACCCAAGAGGGTACGGGCACGGGTATGGGTCTTTTTTTAAATTGCGGGTATGGGGACGGGTACTATAGTACCCTACCCAAACCCTACCCATTGTCATCCCTAGTGTGGAGTGTGTTGCCGGTGTGATGATGAGTCTAGTATCATGCTGGAGCAGAATACTTATATTTTCACTATCGTATATTTTCACCTTATATGCAGATATTTTCTTGTTTTTCTGAGTACTGTGATTCTATGCTTTTCATCTGGTTTCTTTGTTTTGGAAATCAGGGTATAACTTTATGTCCATTTTGTTGTAACTTTCTGTTCTCCTATATAAAGAAATTTTGCTTTTTATCCGAAACTACAACTTGAAGTATTAGTGATAAGTCTAGTGTTAAGTACATAGGAGAATTAAATGATAAAAAACCTTAAATATTACTACATCAAAAGAATCACATACACTGATCTCCTTTTTGGTAAGTGGGGCAAATGATGTATCATCTTTGACACCAGCAATAATGTAAAGTCGCACTCTCTGTTGTCCAAAAATAACTTCAAGGTATTCATCCTTGTTAAGAAGTTTTGAAACATCAAAACCTGTTTCTTCCATGACCTGCACTTAGCCCAAACAAAAACAAGTTAGGAAAAGCTAAGGCAAGACTCTTGTGCATTTAACCCAGCTTAGTGTTTGATTAAATTAAAAACTAAAAATAAGCGCTTTGCAAATAGAACTAAAATTGTTTGGTTTACAATCACATGGATCATATATGTATATTTTACATAAATTTAAAGTTGTTTATTATGCCATTGAGTTAATCAAGATTAACAGTGTTTAAAATCGTTTGATACACCTACTAGATTTTAAGAAGGATAACTTTTGGCCCAACTTCTACATTTAAGGAGATGAGAAGCCAAAACAAAGATGGGTGAAATGCACCCTTAATATAACATGAACTAGACAATTCAAATTAACTGTAGGTTTTATAAATCTATATCAATTTTGTTATGTTTCCAAGACCTACAGAGCAAAAGAAAATGGAAGGAAAGTCAATCACGACTAGAATAAGAAATGGATAACTCCAAACAGTCACGCTTACTTCTCGAATGGCACATGCATGATCTTCTTCATCTTTGCTCTTTTTGCCACGAGGGAAGCTCCAACTTGAACCTTTCCATCCCTTAACTAGCAAACACTGTCAACAGATATGTAAGTAAATAAGGATCAACTACCAATAAATAACTTCGATAGGAACATTGGGTCCCACGAGGCTCCATGGTAAAATTATTTGCTTGAACTTAGAAAAGTTGATGTCATGTTGTAATATACACTAGATTGAACATATGACTATGCCCTTCTGAAAAAACTGACAACTTGAAATTGCAAGTTACAAACTAAATAAACCTGAATATCTTTTCTTTATAAAATAATAAATTGTGCTTCTTAGAGACTTAATTAA
>PGWS01018017.1:0-29110 GCA_002896235.1 Cicer reticulatum
TTTGTAACTAAACAAGTAATGTCCCCTTATAAATGTTAATTTTTCATTCACTCTTTAGAGAGTAAACACTGACAAAGACACCAACACAAATACCGAACATGTCTTCCATGGAAAATGTCGGTGCTATATAGTTTATAATTGAACTATAAATAAAGATACTAGTAATAACTTTATTTGTGTATAAATAGGTTGGTGAAGATCAACAGGTACTAGATTTTATCACATCACAGTGCATTGTGTTGGTTGATCAAAAAGGGATGAATAACTCAATTGGCTTCAATTCAATGAGCAACATGCAATCAAATCAAGTTGTATGTGATGAAAATGATGGAAACAATAAAACAAACAATCATTTCCATCCATCAGATAGTTTGAGTCTTCCACCTCATGATCACATATCTGTAATGAACTTCATGCAACAATTCAATTACAATTACAATTACAATCAACAAAACAACAGAATGAGAAATGATGAAACCTTTTCAGAAGAATACCAAGGTTCATTCTTTCATGAATATGAAAACAGGCACAACAATCTTGTAAAACCCAATACAGAAGAGAACATGAGCATAAAGCCTTTATGACAGAAGAGCAGTATGTGTTTTTGTGAATCCATTTAAGACTCAAAAAAGAATCAAGGAAGAAGAAGAGAAGGATTTGAATGAAACATGTTGTTGGTAGAATCAGATGCCATGTCAGATGCAGTGATCAGAAATGAGAAGAGAGGATGGAAATATAGGAAAGAAAGGAAAGGAAACAATCAAAGAACCTTGTAGCAGAGAGAAAGAAAGGAAGGAACTGAATGATAGGTTATATAACCTTCGATTCATTGGTCAAGAATATCAAAGCTAGATAGAGCTTCGATTCTTGTGATGCTATTGAGTTTGTGAAGGATTTGCCAGAACAAGTGAAAGAGCTACAAAATGATCTTGAAGAAAATTCAGACACAGCAAACTGAAAGTAACTTGGAATTAATAATCAATATGTGAATGGTATTTCAAGTTGAAGCAATAATAAAAATGTTAAGAAAGCAAACTTGGTTATCTGTTGTTGGGAATGGTAATGAGAAGCAGACACAACAGATGGAGGTAACATAAACTAATTATAATAAAAATGTGTTGTGTTGTACTGTGGTTAAATATGAAATGAAACATATTGTCAGGCACAAGTGGAAGTGGCTCAGATAGATGGAATGAGTATTTTGTGAAGGTGTTCTGTGAGCATAGGGCTGGTGGGTTTTGAAATTGATGTGAAGATTGAATATTTAGGCATGGATGTATACATGCCACAGTGACCAGTCACAAGGGTCTTGTGTCAAATTCTTTAAAGTAGAGTAGAGGTTAAAAAACACAAGACAATTCATTTTGTATATGATTATGTATATGATATGGTATCTAATTAATAATTAAAAATGATGAAAAACAGAAAAAGGAGAGTGAGATAGTTTGAGGCTGAAGATGTAAGAGAATCACTTATAGCTGACGAGGAATAGAGATAGTGATGAAAAGAAGATGGCACATAATGATCAACTACTCCACATTGCTGCTTCATATTGATTATTCTTCTTCTTGCTACTTCAGAATATGATGGCACAGAATGCATCAACTACCCATTGTGTTTTCTTCTTCTAATCGAAGAACAAGAATTAGAATGAATGATATATGTTTAAGTTTATGTTAGGGATCGACAAACCATGAACTGCGATTTTTGTAAAAGTACATAGCATAACTTTTACAAAATAAGAATTTAAATGTAAAAGTTACATAGTTTTTATAAAAATCCTAATTAAAATGTTGTCTTCGATCTCCAACATGTTTGAATTACATTCTCCAAACCATTTACATCCTAATAAAATGCATACTTTTTGCATGATGATACAAGATATCACAAGAATATATCTTTTTATATGCATATAAATTGGAGGGTGTTGCTATGGTAGGTGAAGTGTAGAGAGTGAATGAGAGAGAGAATATATAATATAATTAATATTAATTAATGTGATTCTGTTAGGGAAGAGAAACGATAAATGAGGAAAGAAAGGAAGTGAAATTAGATAATAAGATGGAAGGAGCAGAGCATATATTGCATGATCCAAGATGCGCACAAAACCTTAATACTTGCAAAGTGTTCATTCGTTTTGGATACTAATATCTCTCTAATTAAACTACTCTAATGCCTTTACTGTATATATAAATCACAAATAAGATATTTCACGTATCTATACTTTAGACTCAGTTGTGGTTACCAATTAAAAAATTTGACAGCACATTTAATATTTGTTGAGAGACTTCAAAATCTATGATATTATAGGAGTTAATAATTACATGTATACAAATAACTGTTGCAGAGACTTCAAAAATCTACAAATTACATTAGATGATACTCTTGCAGAGACTTCAAACTCTACCAATAATACAGATATAATAATTACATATATAAATTAATACATGCATATAAGAAAAGGGTAGATAGAAAATCAAAAGAAATTGTCATGTCACATGTGTATTTGATTGTGATATATTCTTTGTGATATCTTGTATCATCATGCAAATCATTCATAGTTCTCCTCTCACTTTTTGCATAAGCTGTATATTCATTATGTATGCATTGATTCAAATTTTGGTATGATGATGATCATACAGTTACCTGTTACTATCAATTAAGTTTTGTTCCATTTTTTTCATCAATTTTGTTCTTGCTTTTTTTTTGCTTGTTGTCAGGAATTTGCCATAGTCATGCCTCTTGCCATGGAGGATCAAAGAAGAAATTCTATGCATGTCAGATTTTTTCAAGAATGCAAGTACATTAATATATATATCTGATATTCTTTACAATATTATCATTCACATCACATGTATGTAACATTTGATATATCTGACAAATTTTATGATTGTACATGATTTGTGTCAGGTAGCTAGTGGATTTCAGCATCAATTGGAATATTATTAATTTATTGCAGTGTGACATATGAACAATAATAATTTCATGATGCAAAACATAACTGAGAGATTAAGTCCCCTTGTTGGTTTGAATGGATGGGACTATTGTGTCTCCTAGAAATTAAGTGAAGATCAAAGGTTATATTATATATTAATACATAACATGACATTAATGATTCCACTTTTTTCTTCTATATATCATATAACTTGTAGTAGTCCAATTTTGATGTGTATATATATTATATATAGGTATCTTGAGTGGTTGGGATGTTGTTGTGGTGGGAGTGAAAGCAACCAAAATGGCGGGGAACAACATATTTTTCCTGTCTCTTCTTCTTCTTCATGTAGGGATACAATGTTTTCACATTCGAGAATAAAGGCTTGTGATCTTCTTTCACAACTTAACACTTCCATATCAACAGATTCTGGGTATGCTTTAATCCATTTATTCTCTATATACACATTCTCTATATACACATTCTCCTGTACTCTTACTTTGTGAGACTTTGAACAGGATTCATGCACAAACTCTATTAGCAAACCAACCCAATTGGTTGAACTATCCCAATACCTTGGATCCAAACACTTTACAAGCAAGTAATTAATAAAATGAATTTCACCTTTTATAAGCTAATTTCATATATATTAATATTGAGTACTAATTTTGCAGGAAACAATTAAATGGGAACCCATGTTTTGATTCCAGTGCCTGGTGGACTAGTTGAGCTGTTTGTAACTAAACAAGTAATGTCCCCTTATAAATGTTAATTTTTCATTCACTCTTTAGAGAGTAAACACTGACAAGACACCAACACAAATACCGAACATGTCTTCCATGGAAAATGTCGGTGCTATATAGTTTATAATTGAACTATAAATAAAGATACTAGTAATAACTTTATTTGTGTATAAATAGGTTGGTGAAGATCAACAGGTACTAGATTTTATCACATCACAGTGCATTGTGTTGGTTGATCAAGAAGGGATGAATAACTCAATGGCTTCAATTCAAATGAGCAACATGCAATCAAATCAAGTTGTATGTGATGAAAATGATGGAAACAATAAAACAAACAATCATTTCCATCCATCAGATAGTTTGAGTCTTCCACCTCATGATCACATATCTGTAATGAACTTCATGCAACAATTCAATTACAATTACAATTACAATCAACAAAACAACAGAATGAGAAATGATGAAACCTTTTCAGAAGAATACCAAGGTTCATTCTTCATGATCATGAAAACAGCAACAACAATCTTGTAAAACCCAATACAGAAGAGGAACATGAGCATAAAAGCTTGATGACAGAAGAGCAGTTATGTGTTTGTGAATCCATTAGACTCAAAAAAGAATCAAGAAGAAGAAGAGAAGGATTTGATGAAACATGTTGTTGGTAGATCAGATTCCATGTCAGATTGCAGTGATCAAAATGAAGAAGAGGATGATGGAAAATATAGGAGAAGAAATGGGAAAGGAAACCAATCAAAGAACCTTGTAGCAGAGAGAAAGAGAAGGAAGAAACTGAATGATAGGTTATATAACCTTCGTTCATTGGTTCCAAGAATATCAAAGCTAGATAGAGCTTCGATTCTTGGTGATGCTATTGAGTTTTGTGAAGGATTTGCAGAAACAAGTGAAAGAGCTACAAAATGATCTTGAAGAAAATTCAGACACAGCAACTGAAAGTAACTGTGTGATTAATAATCAATATGTGAATGGTATTCAAGTTGAAGCAGGATAATAAAAATGTTAGAAAAGCAGAACATGGTTATCATGTTGTTGGGAATGGTAATGAGAAGCAGACACAACAGATGGAGGTAACATAAACTAAGTTATAATAAAATGTGTTGTGTTGTATTGTGGTTAATGAGTGAAATGAAACATATTGCAGGCACAAGTGGAAGTGGCTCAGATAGATGGGAATGAGTATTTTGTGAAGGTGTTCTGTGAGCATAGGGCTGGTGGGTTTGTGAAATTGATGGAAGCATTGAATAGTTTAGGCATGGATGTATTACATGCCACAGTGACCAGTCACAAGGGTCTTGTGTCAAATGTCTTTAAAGTAGAGGTAAATACAAGAACAATTCATTTATGTATATGATATGTATATGATATGGTATCTAATTAATAATTAAAAATGATGAAAAACAGAAAAAGGAGAGTGAGATAGTTGAGGCTGAAGATGTAAGAGAATCACTTATAGAGCTGACGAGGAATAGATGGAATAGTGATGAAAAGAAGATGGCACATAATGATCAACTACTCCACATTGCTGCTTCATATTGATTATTCTTCTTCTTGCTACTTCAGAATGATGATGGCACAGAATGATCAACTACCCATTGTGTTTTTCTTCTTCTAATCGAAGAACAAGAATTAGAATGAAATGATATATGTTTAAGTTTATGTTAGGATCGACACAAACCATGAACTGCGATTTTGTAAAAGTTACATAGCATAACTTTTACAAAATAAAAATTTAAATGTAAAAGTTACATAGTTTTATAAAAATCCTAATAAAATGTTGTCTTCGATCTCCAACATGTTTGAATACATTCTCCAAACCATTTTCCATCCTTTCAATGACATTCTCCAAAGTTTTTAAAACATTAGAACCTTCTCATAAATGGGTGTTCAAAATTGCTTCCATACACTTCAATTCATTGAAACTCTTAAAATTGTCCTCACATGATGTTACCCTTTTATTCATCAACTTTGCCCCTCTCAACCATTTGGTTGACTTTGACTTTGATGACTTCTCTAATAACTCTTTTTACATCAACAAGTTCTTGTTCTTCATTCAAAATTGTTGATGCTCCAAATTTATTTTCTATTTGTTTCAAAGACGTGATCAACTTTGAGACATTCTTTTTTTCCATTTTTTTGGGAAGAAGTCATATTTGTATAGACTTGTTTCAATGCTTGAATTTCACTTTCTCTTTCTAAGAGAAGAATGAAGCGCTTCAACATTTTCTTTGATTTGTAATATGGTGTCTCTAGTGATGCCACATATATCCAAAATTCTGACTGAACCATCCAACAACTCTTCTACAAATTTCTCACCTTGGTGAGAAATGACTTTTGGTGTTGATGACATACTGAGAAGATCTTTCAATGAGACGTACAAATCTTCAAGAAATGAAAGGCCAATAATAATTTAATCAGATGTGGATTCCCAGGTCTTGATTTTAAATAGATCTTGTTGTATTCTAGTGGAGTTGGGATGAGACTCTGAAGGAAAACTGTTTGAGCGAACATGGTACTTATTTGACATATTTTGCTATTTTAATTTGTTGTTTGTTCTTTATTTTTCTAAGATAATTGTAAAGCTAGCTCAATGTTTGTGTGATGTAACCAAGTCTTTAACTCTATCTTTATATAAGAGATAGCCAATCTTGATATTGATTGATAAAAAATTAAATTCATATAATAAGACAATAAAACATGCGACACTTGTTAATCACGGTATATAAACATGTGGTACATGCATGAATTTTTCTTTGAATATGTAAGGTGGTAACATGTCTACCCAACTTTGTGAATGTGTGAATGATATTTATTAATTGCATGTGATATTCTGCAAGATGCTATGATAGTGAAATGAGTTTGAGGTGCACGATGAATATAATTGGCATGTCTTCCAAGTGTTGGCAATCACAAAACCTTATAAGTCATCAATTAGTTTGTCTTCTTTGCTGCCACATTACCCTCCATCATTTGAATTATAAAATTGGTGTTGCTTGTTATTCCGAGATTTGTGCAATGAATTGTCTCAATATGAAGGAGCTGCAGGCTACAATATGTTGTTTTAATATAAGATTGAGATCTCGATCATATAGTATAGAAAAAAGTACAATAACTGAAAAGGTATTTAAGTTAATACAATTCAAAAAATAAAATGATGACCAAATTTGTATACTTTATATTAGAAATGTTTTTGTACTTCTGTCAAAAAAATGGATAAAAATCTATCACCTATTAGCGATTGCCTCAACTGATAGTGATAAACGATAGCTGACAGTCGAGCGACCGCCTATCAGCTGATAGGTAGAAGCCGATAGTTGACTGATCGCTATCAACCATCAGTGATAGCTTAGGCGACAATGCCTATCTAACAATGCGCTAGTTTATCACACGATAGGCAATAACACCTATTGGGCAATTAGATGTTATCGCTTATAGCTCGATAGACGCTATAGCCTATCGTGCAAATAACTGCTAACGTTTATCGCTCGATAGGTGTTATAGCCTATCTCCCTAATAGACGCTGCCACCTATAGGTCGATAAGCGCTGCCGCATATCGGTCAATAAGCGATGCCGCATATCGTTCGATAAGCGCTGCCGCATATCGTTCGATAAGCACTGCCGCATATCGGTCGATAAGCGCTGCCGCATATCGCCTGAAATGAGATAGCAATTATCGCCTTGATAAGCGATGTCGTCTATCAGCCCGATATGCGCTATCGCCTATCGGCACGATAGGCGCTATCGCATATCAGACCGATAGGCTATAGCGCCTATCAGTCTGATAACTTATATTGAGGCGATAGGCGATAGCCGCTTATCGCCTTGATAGGTGATGTCGCCTATCAGGTGATATAGCGTCTATTGACCGATAGGCGATAGGTGCTTCCGCCTATCACCTCGATAGGTGATGCCGCCTATCGCTTCAATAAGTGTTGTCGCCTACCGCTTCGATAGGTGCTTCCGTCTATCACCTCGATAGGCTATAGCGCCTATCGCCTCAATATAAGTTATCAGGCTGATAGGCGCTATAGCCTACCGGTCTATATGCGATAGCGCCTATCGTGCCATAGGCGATAGGCGCATATCGGGCTGATAGACGACATCGCTTATCGAGGCGATAATTGCTATCTCATTTCAGGCGATAGGCGGCAGCAACTTATTGACCGATATGCGGACAGTGCTTATCGAACGATATGCAGCAGCGCTTATCGACGATATGCGACAGTGCTTATTGACCGATATGCGGCAACGCTTATCGACCTATAGTGCAGCGTCTATCAGGGAGATAGGCATATAACACCTATCGAGCGATGAAACGTTTAGCAGTTATTGCACGATAGGCATAGCGTCTATCGAGCTATAAGCGATAACATCTAATTGCCAATAGGTGTTTGATGCCTATCGTGTGATAAACTAGCGCATTGTTAGATAGGCATTGTTGCCTAAGCTATCAACTGATGGTTGATAGGCGATCAGTCAACTATCGGACTTCTACTATCAGCTGATAGGCGTCGCTCGACTGTCGGCTATCGTTTATCAACTATCAGTTTGAGGCAATCGCTAAAGGTGATAGATTTTTATCCAATTTTTGACAGAAGTACAAAAACATTTCTAATATAAAGGTATACAAATTTGGTCATCATTTTATTTTTGAATTGTATTTAACTTAAATACCTTTTCAGTATTGTACTTTTTTCTATACTATATGATCGAGATCTCAACCTTATATTAAAACAACATAATTTGTAGCCTGCAGCTCCTTCATATTGAGACAATTCATTGCACAATCTCATGAATAACAAGCAACACCAATTTTATAATTCAAATGATGGAGGGTAATGTGGCAGCAAAGAAGACAAACTAATTGATGACTTTATAAGGTTTGTGATTGCCAACACTTGGAAGACATGCCAATTATATTCATCGTGCACCTCAAACTCATTCACTATCATAGCATCTGCAGAAATATCACATGCAATTAATAAATATCATTCACACATTCACAAAGTTGGGTAGACATGTTACCACCTAACATATTCAAAGAAAAATTCATGCATGTACCACATATGAGAGTTGAGAGAAAATAGATTTAGTATGTTTAGAGAGAAGATAGGGAGAAGATAGAGAGAAATGTTTAATGGAATTACGAGAATAATTTAAGAATTTTGGTATTCTATATAAAATTTTTAAAGTGGCTAGAGGGTAAAAAAATTTAAAGTCCTTAGAGAATAAAAAATTAAATATATCAATGCAATTTTTTCAAAGTTTAGATGTACTATAAAAAATTTGGGACCCTCGTGTCACTGTGGCTTTGTGCTAGTGGTGTGCACAAGGTTAAGGGTCAGCCCTGATTTGGTTCATAAGATGGATAAAATAGATGTGTTAATCAAATTATAATTCAAATGTCTCTTATAAATAAACTAATAAGAATTCAAATGTCTCTTATAAATAAACTAATAAGAGTAATAGTATTTTTTTTTAAACTATTGGGGACTTTGGGGTGGCTGTGGCCACCCTATATCCCAACTCAGCTCCGCAACCAGATATACAATATCATGTTACAAATAATTTCAGTAAGTCAAAAAAAGATAAAGAACTACAATTATGATATTGAGATATGAACCACTTTGATATCCATGATAGGTTTAAGATATTTGTTACTCATTTGACTAGTATAAAACAATCTATGATCCTTGAAAGAGAACAATTTTTTTTAAACAGCTAATATTAGTATGCCAATTTTTAATTTGTTAGTATTATGTTGGAGGTGGGAATCGAATCCGATAACACGTTTTCACTCCGTTATTTATCTCTGCCATCAAGCCAACCTTATATCCCCTTGAAAGAGAACAAATTTAAAAGCTACATTTAGGAAATGTAATTCTTACCTTTGATGACATGTGCTCCATTAACTGCAGCATCAAATTCATACATTGTGAAAGTTGGAGGGCAGTCCACAATCTTATCACCAGGATCAAGCACACAACTGGGGTATATTTCAAACAGCAGAAAATAAGAATGATAGCCATAGCTATGCTGAAAACTAACACAGAAAAATAATTTGAAGCCTATCAAAAGCACGAAATGAAACGGTTCTAACCGCATGATCAAATCAAATAAGCTCGTCCGCACCACAACCTACAAGAATGTATTCAGATTCAAGGCCTGAATCTAGGGCGAGAGCAGCACGCAATCGGCGACTTTCTGGATCGGGATAGATATATGGGAATTGCATTGACCCGAGGGCTTCCATGACCTGTCAAGTGAAACCTCCAATAGTCAACTCAAGAGACAATACAATAAAAGGTTTAAATGTATTGCTCAGTAAGATCCTAGAATACACTATATATATATAAATAATCACAAAAAACAATGCAATTCATTTACTGTTTATAATTTGACATAAAAAATAAATTTAATTTTATCACAATAATAAATTAGAAGATCAAAAACAATAATAAATATGACAATGCATAACTATATCAATTTTTGTAAGATGAATAATATTGAATTTTTTTTTTTTGTTATTTTAGCAAGGAATTAAAGAAACTAGGTATTCTAGTGGAACTAGTGGGTGAGAAAGTAGTGAATGAGTGGGATAGTTATTTATATTACATAAAAATAAAAATAATAAGGTTATAAATAAAAGAAAATGTAAAAAACTATAAATTCAAACACTATTTGAAAATAGCATCTCAAAATAAACTATAAGCTTGTAAAACATATCTCTTTTAATCCAACAAATTTATAAACTAGTTTAATAAATATAAAGTAGCCTTAACCAAACTCATACATTGGAGGAAGTGCGGCTCAATATAGCGCCCACGGTTTGGCCAGCTGTTCAGCCCCTACCAACCACAGTAGTATCAAATCTCAACTACAAGATATAATGTTTTACCACACAATATTTCAAAAAATATAATATCTCATTTGTTATGTTGGCATGAATTAGCAGCTTTGCAGAGATTTATAATAATAATTATAATAGGCATTACCAAACAAATCAGTTTCGTTCTTTTGTAGATCGTGTTCGAGTTCGAGTCATCGTACGAACTGGTACTGGTTAGGGGGAGTATAGTAACTTTTACATTGGAATGTTTCTCTACTTCATAATATGCTGCTGAGAATACTATCTAGTCTTAGGTACAAATATTTGATTGATGCACATAATGTACATATTAGACAAACATCATGAACAGAACCTAACTAGAGCATAGAGAGGGATGATGACTACAAGTGAAAGGGGAAAACAGTTCAGTTGAAGAATACTTTACAGGATTGTTGCGGGATTTTTCAAGAAAATGAAGCTTCCATAGCTTGTAAAATCGAGGCAGTACTAAATCTGAAATTCCTTAAGCTCTCTTGCCGGGCCCTAGATCAAGAGGCTGAGAATCAGATTCAGGTTTTGTTGGTTGACTGTCCATAAGTGTGGAACTACTCCAGTAGAACTATGCTTTTGCTTTCCATACACAAATTCCTTAACAAAGAGCAAAGCTGGTTACAAATCCTAATGCAAAAGTTTGGAAAATCTATGAGAATCAAAGTAAAAATGCATGAGTAGCACTAATGCAAGTGTACCCACCATTAATTTTCTTTTATCTTAATTACAATTTTAGTCACTCTATTTTTACTGATTCACAAAATTGGTCCTCCTATTTTAAAAGTCGACAATTTTGGTCACTAACCCTGATTTTTTAACTAAAAAAATAATGATATTAGATGTTTTAAATAATGTGACATATGATACGATGGTGTAGAATGATTAGCACCCATTAAATTGAAATAAAATGTCGTAAAATTTAGTTTTCAACTTCGAAATTTTTTCATATTTTTAATTTAATTAATGACAAATAATTAATGCATCTAGATGGTTCTATATCATAGAATTGTATGTTACGTCATTTAAAATATGTCAAATCGTCATTCTTTAGTTCATAAATATGAAAGAGGGGACCAAAACTGTCAACTTTGAAAATAGAGGGATCAATTCCGTAAATTGGTAATAATCGAAGGACCAAAACTGCAATTAAGTCTTTTCTTTTTGAATCCCTAACATATTAACATATCCTATATACTGAATCTTTAGGAGCGTACAAAATTTGCATATCCTATTTATGCAAATTGTGCAGTATCCTAGAATATTCTAGCAGGGCATACTCACCTTTCTTATATTTTACACTTGTCATAAGCTTAATAGTCATTAGTGACTGATTCATACCCTTTCATAAATACATGACACTGTGCACACAACTACAGAAAGTAAAAATACAGATTTAGAATATTCTTTATCTCTCCCAAATTATCATTCCTGACATCTTAAATGTTGTGGATGTGCCATCTCTTGATCAACTCACTTACTCCCTTACCAAGTGTCTCTCAGATCTCTATTTTCAACCCATTCTTACCAAAATCAGAGTGCAGTCTTCTCTTACACCACCTCAAGAAGACAGGGAATGTTAACGCCTTAGTGGTATATGCAAATTGTGCAGTTTTTAGGACATTCCTAATTGAGCTTACTAAGTGTCTCTCAGAGGTCTGTTTTCAATCCATTCTTACCAATGTCAGAGTGCAGTCTTCTCTTACACCACCTTGAGAAGACAGGGAATGTTAACGCCTTAGCAGTATAAGCAAATTCTGCAGTTTTTAGAACATTCCTAAATGCACGACACTGTGCATATAACTAAGGTAATAAATTAATAAAACAGATTCAGGTTCTTGCTCTCTCATATTAGGTTCTCTTTATTTTCATTACAGGCGGTTAAACAATAAAATAACAGATGTTCGTAACAACCAACCAGCACTTTCATTAACATAGCAAATACCTTTAAGAGGCAAATCAGGTCTTGGAGCCATAAGAGGTTGATGTGTTGAAATCCAAGATTTCAAAGATCTGCATGAAGGCAGTGAATGATTTTGAACATTGACAACACAAGGGACATTACCAAAAATATAAAAAACATGAGATTGTACTCACGCAAGAAAAGGAGACACCATATACAACTTAAGGCCAGTGATCCCACGAGATATTACGTCATCACTCGAAGGTTGAAGTTCATCAAGCCATTGCCATGCAATTTCCTGTATAGATATCATACGACAAAACCCTCAGCATTTATTATCTCCTATAGTATTTAAAGAGCTGCAAAACTAAACAGTTCAGAACAAATACAAATACAAATTTCAAGATCCAAATTTCAAGTAACATGGCTAAAAACAGACCGGCAAGGTGGCAATACTAGTCTACATATCACAGTTGAACAAGGGATAAAAAAATGACAAAGCACTATATAGAATGTTACACAACTTTATTTAAAAAAACGGTTTGGGGAAAAAATAGAAAAAATGTGTTAAACCTCCTTGAGATTACACGATCGACAAGATACATGGTCAAAACGGATCTACTAGACTTGGCCAATCCTCATCACTTGATCTTTTCAGTTGAGTAAGGCCAAGTTCTAAATTTTAAAATAGTATCAGAAGCTCTATCCTAGCTATGTTATTGGGCCAATCATTTTTTCCCACTCTCTAGATGTCTACTCTTACGCATAAGTGAGAGTTGTCATTGGACAAACGCATTTGTATATGCTTTAGAGCCTACAACATGCAAGTCCGGGTGTGGAGTCCAAATAGCAATTAGACCCATACCTAGTGGTACCCGCAAAAAAAACCCACAATAGATAGGGTAAAACCCGCATGAATAGGTATGGGGGCATAGGGACGGGTAATTATCCACAAAATTTAAGCGGGTATGGGTTCGGGTACGGGTACTAATAGTACCCACCCCGCCCCGCACCCGCACTTATATAATATATTATTCTATTTATTATTAGTTATTTATTTATTCATTAATATTAGTGTTAGTTTAATTAATTGTTCTTTATGTTTTAACAGTATTAATTATCATTGGACCATTACAATATTTATATTGAAACATAAACGTTTGCCAAATTTTTAAAAATTCAATTATGATAAATAGTAAATAATGTAATTTTATAACTAATAGTATATCTTATTCCCAATCGTAGCACTTTATAATTATATTTGCAACTTTGTATCAATTATCTCATATAATATTGTCGTATGACTTGCAATTCACAAATATTATGTATAGATATTTAAATTTGTATGTGGTAACGATGTTCATTGAAATGTTTTGAGTTAGAAATATTTGGTTTATAATATTTTATGATTGGATTTAAGATTATTGAATAATTTTTAAATTTAATCACAATAATATCATTTATTTAATCTTTTTTTTTTGTTAAGTGTGAGGTAACGGGTATGGCTACACGGCACTTAAGTACCCAGAGGATAAAGGTATCCGTATTAAAGTTGATACCAGAGGTACGCACGGGTATGTTATGGGTCTTTTATTTAATATTGCGGTATGGAACGGGCTACTATAGTACCCTACCCAAACCCTACCCATGTCATCCCTATGTGGAGTGTGTTGCCGTGTGATGATGAGTCTAGTATCATGCTGGAGCAGAATACTTATAATATTTCACTATCGATATATTCACCTTATATGCAGATATTTCTTCTTTTTCTGAAGAGTACTGTGTTCTATGCTTTCATCTGTTTCTTTGTTTTGGAAATCAGGTATAACCTTTATGTCCATTTTGTGATAACTTTCTGTCTCCTATATAAGAAATTCTTGCTTTTTATCGAAGACTACCAACTGTGAAGTATTTAGTATAAGTCTAGTGTTAAGACAAGAGAGAATTAACATGATAAAACCTTAAAATATTCTGACATCAAAAGAATCACATACACTGATCTCCTTTTTGGTAGTGAGCAAATGATGTATCATCTTTGACACCAGCAATAATGTAAAGTCGCACTCTCTGTTGTCCAAAAATAACTTCAAGGTATTCATCCTTGTTAAGAAGTTTTGAAACATCAAAACCTGTTTCTTCCATGACCTGCACTTAGCCCAAACAAAAACAAGTTAGGAAAAGCTAAGGCAAGACTCTTGTGCATTTAACCCAGCTTAGTGTTTGATTAAATTAAAAACTAAAAATAAGCGCTTTGCAAATAGAACTAAAATTGTTTGGTTTACAATCACATGGATCATATATGTATATTTTACATAAATTTAAAGTTGTTTATTATGCCATTGAGTTAATCAAGATTAACAGTGTTTTAAAATCGTTTGATACACCTACTAGATTTTAAGAAGGATAACTTTGGCCCAACTTCTACATTTAAGGAGATGAGAAGCCAAAACAAAGATGGGTGAAATGCACCCTTAATATAACATGAACTAGACAATTCAAATTAACTGTAGGTTTATAAATCTATATCAATTTTGTTATGTTTCCAAGACCTACAGAGCAAAAGAAAATGGAAGGAAAGTCAATCACGACTAGAATAAGAAATGGATAACTCCAAACAGTCACGCTTACTTCTCGAATGGCACATGCATGATCTTCTTCATCTTTGCTCTTTTTGCCACGAGGGAAGCTCCAACTTGAACCTTTTCCATCCCTTAACTAGCAAACACTGTCAACAGATATGTAAGTAAATAAGGATCAACTACCAATAAATAACTTCGATAGGAACATTGGGTCCCACGAGGCTCCATGGTAAAATTATTTGCTTGAACTTAGAAAAGTTGATGTCATGTTGTAATATACACTAGATTGAACATATGACTATGCCCTTCTGAAAAAACTGACAACTTGAAATTGCAAGTTACAAACTAAATAAACCTGAATATCTTTTCTTTATAAAATAATAAATTGTGCTTCTTAGAGACTTAATTAAAAATTTCAATGCACAATTGAAGTACTTACATCCCTCATGTTCAGAAACAATAGTTACAACTTATAAAAAACACAAAGAAGTTTTGTGGAGATGAAAAAATATTTCAAAAATAACCCATAATAATTATAATACATTAGCAAACCCTGGTTTCAAACTAATACTACAGATTCAAAAAAAACACAAGTAGCCTTCACTTCATATATTCCTTTACACCTCTAATCTCTAGATGTTAACATAGTATCATCAACGTCTTCCGTAATATATTTAGGGTCCATTTGATTTGTTAAAAAATGAGAGACTGGGTGAGATAAAAAAATTTATGTTGTTCATTCTTATGTTTGAAATCTGAGTCATGTTCTTTCTGTCTTACGGTATGGGTATTATCTCACCTTCATTGATGACTTTTCAAGATGTACTTGGATATTTTTTAATGAAAGGTCATTTTATGTTGTTCAATATTGTATAATTTATTCAGAAATTATGACTCAGTTTAACAAACCAATTCACAACCTGTGTAGTGCTAATGCAAAACAATATTCTCGGATTGTTTCAATTCTTTTACACAATCATATGGCATTATACATCAATCAAGGTGTCTTAATGTATTCATGAAAGGCCATAGTTATACCATAGAGACGCTAAGGCCATTGCATTAGAAACCAATGTATTAAAGCAAATAATAAGTACTACCAAGAGCACTTATTCTCAACTTACCCTTTCAAAGGTTTCATCAAGAATTATAGCCCCAGTTACAGGAACTCGAACCTTGTAGGAAGTGAAGTCCTTAAAAATATCATCTATATGGGCCACATAAGGCTTCAAAACATCACAACTATTGAACACTGCTCAATATTAAGGAAGAATCCAGTTATGTGATGTGAATAGAGAGATTAGGACAATGAAACTAAAATGCTGTGATGATTAGCCCTTTCTATGTAAAGCCTAGACCACAATGCCTTCTAATGTCTAAAAAGTAAATCGTAGCAAGGGAGTCCTTGTCTCACCTGGTCAACGGATTAAATTTCAAAATAACACTATTCTAATATTTGCATTTCATTTCAACTGTGTGTATCTATGCACAAGCATGTGAGCATGGCTGTTTATGAACATTATCGAAATTTATGAAGAAAAAAGGCCTGCTTACATCTTTTTGTGCAATATCATGCAGAGAAAATTCGGTAACAGTTTGCTGTGGAAATCCATGTAACACATGCAGTTTCCTATCATTTAACAAAGCAAAAATGACGACAAAAATATGAAGCTTCACAAACTTAGACTGTGCATTGTTATGCATGGTTCCTGCTAGAGAAATTTTACTGCCTGTTTGGGAGTGGGGATTTTGGAGGGGAGGAGAGGGGAGGACTTATTATCTTTTCGAAAATTAAGCAAGATATAAAAGGTTTCTAAGCATGAATGAAGTGTGATTGAAATGTTATATGATCATATATCATTTATTCTTTTAATTTTTTTAAATCTTTTTTAATATATATTAAATATAGTAACTTAGCCCTCCAAAACACTCTACTCCGAAATCCTCCTCCCAAACAAACTCTTAGAGAAAATCATAAGAGAAGAATAGTTTAGATTCCCCCCATAATTTGATTCATGGACTACAAGAGACCACATAAAGTATAAAGTGTAATATAATATCATGTCCAAAGCAAAGAATTCATCAGCTTTCCATGGTTTAATAAAAACTAAGAAAGAAAGAAGTGCATGAAAGAATAGGTGATATATTACTATTGTCAAATGTAATTTATTTATGTCATTTTAAGAGATAGAGGAGAGAAAAGTGAAGTAAGGATACATAACGAAGTAAACTCCTTGAGATTTAAGGACTTGAGAGATGGATTATTTTCTACAGAATTATCTTCATAAAACCAATGTGCATACTCCACAAGAAATAAGATCCTTTCAAATGATTGAAGATCTTCCTTTGGCACATTTAGCACAAACCGACTGCAATATAAACAACATTAAGTGGCATTTTATCTACACTATGAAAACAACATAAGTAAAGGATAATAGAACATCCGACAGCAGCAAGATAACCGAGCATGTTTGTTTATGGCTTTTTTTTTAAATAATTACCCTTTCTTAATAAAAAGAAAACCCTACATTAGGAGTTTTGATGATATGTTTGTTACAAACCAGAATCTGCAAAAAATCTAAAATTGATTAAAATAAAAAGTTGTTATAAGCAGCTTCTTTCATAAAAATAGTGAACAATCACAAAACGGCTTCTACTTTTTTAAAAATTATCTAACAAATAATCTCTAAAATTATTGAAGGAAAAAAATCACTTTTTAATAATTCATAGCAGACTGGCTTTATATCACTAAAATTGCATGCGAAATCATTTCAAGAAATCTCCAATTATAAATTTATACAGCTCTACTAATAATATTTATCCAGTAGAATAGAAGCAGTAAAAGTAAATTAATATAATAATTTGCAAGATTGAGTATCATATAAAACCATGAATCAATGTATTCGTTGAACCTAGTGGAAGAATTAATCGAAAGCACATAGAGAGAAAGAGAGAGAGAGACCTGCAAAGATCGTCGAGAAGTTCTTGGGTGGACAAGAACGTCTTATTATAATATGAAGAAGAAGAAGAACTTGGAGAACGGTGAATGATTAGACATGTCTTCAAACCCTAAAACCAAAAACAAAATTCAATGAATTGAAATTAGTTTACATTTACACTCAATCAATTGATATACATTCTAAATAATCACTTCAGCGCCAAAATTCCTCGTTACATTTACACCCAATTTTCAGATCGTAATTCGCCTTCAAATATTGCACTCCTAAACTAAACTGCTTCTCCCTATTTTTTATTATTAATTTTTTTTAATAATAATATAATAATAAAAATAAAATAAAAATTAAGGTGAAGGTGATGGTTTATTTTTTATTATTATTATCAATAAACTTTTTTTGAACTTAAAGTTATAATTTAGACTAAAGAATAAATTTAAGTCTATCATAAATTTAATTTGATTTAGTTTAATCATGATAAAATTTAATATTTAAATTAGTTTATGGCAAAAAAAAATTAGCAACTTTAATAATTTTATATGAATGACAAATTAGTACTTTTATAAAATTTGATTAAATTTAATTCTAATAAAACAAACATTAGATTTGCATACCAGGCATTCGATCTCCCCTAATATCGTTGGAAATAAATATAAAATTTGTATGTGTTGTGAGAGTTCGAAGATTTTCTTTATGTTGGGATTGGAGCATTACTCTTCACTCTAGCTTTCTCGTATAAAAGAAATTGACTAAAATTTAATTTTAATTGTTGTTGTGTCATGTAAATATGACAATATTGTCAACCTAAAAAAGATGATAAATAGTAAATATTTTGGGACAAATTAGTCTCTTTTTTTTTGAATTTTAAATTACTCAACAAAATAAACACTTATCAGTCTCATAAAGAAGGGGTAAAGACACATATTATAGTGATTTTGATGAGTTAGAGGCTAAAGATAATTGTGATTGGAGTTATGAATTACTAGCTGAAACATTTGTTGCTGGTGAAGAGGGAGTTGTTGGCCTAGTGGCTAGATTTGGTGTTCAAAGAACTACAAGCTCAGTGCCTACTTCTGCAACTGGTTTTGAAGAAAATTAAGTTGATTCTGATTATTTGGAGACTCCACCAGCAAGTGAAGATAAGCAAGAGGTAAGAAGATAATTTTTCAATTTCAAGACCCCTCTGAAAGTGGTGATCATGTGAGGTTTGAAATGGACATGCAATTTGGTTCCAAACAACTTGTTAGGGGTAAAATTAAAGACTATATCATGGAGACAAATAAAAATATTCATTTAAAAAGATGATAACCAAAATTGGCAATTAGTAAACTTCATGGATGATCACTCATATGATACATAATAATTAGAAATAAACAAGTGAAGATTTAATGCCTTGAAAATCTATTCATATGCTGAAACATACACCCTCACATTAAACCTAGTGGTTTGATTGCTGTAGTGTTTGATAAATGGGAGATGATGTTAAACATATTTCAAGCATATTAAAGCCATAAAAAAGTGATATCATAGATTTAAGGGGTTGCAAGTGAGTAGTATATGCACTTTAGGAGTTATATTGAAGAGTTTAGGAGATCAAATCCAAATAGTACACTCATTATTAAATGTAGTATGGCAGAAGTTTGATTTTGCGCTTGAAAGGATTTATGTTTATGTTTGGATGCTTGTATACTTGCCTTTGCATATACATGTAAGCCAATAACTGGGATTGATGCACATTTCTTGAATAGAGAAAGTGATGGTTAATTAGTGGAGGATTATATCATGCACCCCACACCTAAACCTGTCACTCCTTAAGACCCATGAAAATACATTTTATCCTTTTAATCATTTATAATAAATTTCAACATTGATAGTTTCAGAAGTTTCAAATTTTCGAAATAAGGATTACATTTTGAAAAATTTGGAAAGTTTCGAAAGTTTCCAAATATTGAAAGTTCCAAATTTTTCCTATTTGAATTGTTTGAAAGTTCCGAAAATTCTGAAATTTTCTATTTCGTATGTTTTGAATTGTTTGAAAGTTTCAAAAATTCTAGAAATTGTCATTTCGAAACTTTGGAAACTTTCGAATATTTTGGAAATGTGAGTGAAAAAATTAGAAGTTAAAAAGTTGAAAGTTTTATAAAGAGCAAAATTATATTTTCACGTTGATTTAGGAGTTGCAGGTTTAAATGTGGGGTGCAAGATAGAATCCTCTAATTAGTGTCTATGATAGGTGAAGATGTGAATAACTAGATGATTTTCATCATATATGTTGTAATGGAAGTAGAAACAAGAATTCGTGAGAATGATTTTTGAATCTTTTATTGAAAGACCTACATAGTATCCAACATAGACAATATGCCTTCATTAAAACCAACAAAAGGTGTAAATTTAAAATTATATAGGTATATATTTGGGTATTTTTGTTGTAACTTATTTTACTTTAATATTTACAAGGTTTGGTTCATGCCATAAATAAATCAAGGTGATCATGTTGAACACATATTATGTGTTAAACATTTATATGGAAATTGGAAAAAGAAGTATCTCATAGCACATGTGAAATAGGTATTGTAAGACCAATAATTTATTTATAGTAAAAATTAGAGTTTAATGTCTATTTGTGTCTTATGTTGACTATTTTTCGTCTGTTTACCATCTACATTGTTTGTTTGTTCGTAAAATTTATGGTAATTATGTTTGGCTTATATATTGATCTATGACAAATTGTACATGTGTTTTCTTTGATATTAAATGTCAATGTGAATGTCTTGGTTTAGTCGAAATTTTAAAAATGTTTTTCTGTGAGACATGTAATTTATTTATGATACGAATTAGTTTATTATCAAATTATGTCTTCTTTTGTTTATTATTTTTTTTGTTTATCATTTTTATTGTCTATTGTTTGTAAAATTGTTATAAATGTCTAGCTTGCAAATTAATCTATGAAAAATTATTTGGATGTTTCATTGATGTTAAATGACTATGTGAATGTCTTGACATCGTTGAAATTTCAAAAATAATTTTCTACTGAGTTTTTTGAAAAACGGACAAGATATACTTGTTGTTAAATTTTGACGAACTCCGATGGCACCAAAATTTACTTTTGGAGTTTTACATATCAATTATAATGAAACTTTGATCTCTTTATATTTTTTTAAGATATGGAAAAAAATTTCGCCGGATAAAAATTTATTCGTAAAATTTTGAAAAGTTTTAATTTGTAGTTTTATTATAAAATGGAATAAGTGTTGGTGTTTGGTTAAGAGAACAAACTCTATTTTTACAACCTTGATCAAAGTCTCATTTCAAGAAGTTATAGGAAGTAAAGTTGTTCCTCTCGATAAGGCAGTGTTAGTGAGCTAATATATTTGAGGTGAGACACTTCCTTCCCTCTTTTATTTTCCAAGATTCGTAAGCTTTATATGTGTGAGGAAGAGTTACTTTTTTCTAGTTTTTTAAGATGTCTCTATTGATTGTTCTTTTGAAATGAAAATATTTTCCTCCTCTCTTTCTCAAACCCACAAGAAACACATAAAGGGGGATAACAAAATTTGTGTGTTATTTTGGTGTAAACGTGAAATTACTTATGTGTATTACTTAAAAAATAAAAATGGAAAAGAAACTCCAAATTTTGTTTGAGTTGGCTAAAAGGGAGAAATTGTTTTTTTAATGTATTTGAGTTATGTAATGAGTTGTTTTCAAATAAATGAGTTTGAACTGAAGTTGAAACTTAACAAGAAATTTAAAGTTGTTTAAATTGTGAAAAAATTCAAATTTTAACTAAGTTAATGAGTTGAGAAAAGAGTTAGATTATGAAATTAATACGTTTGGAGTTAAAAATGTTACACTCTTTAGTTAGTCTTGGACTAAGTTTAAAGAAAAAGTTTAGAGTTCTTTATTAACGCAAATTATTGTTCTCTAATGGTTGAGTGATAGAACTTGAAAGATAAAAGATTTTCTTCCAAAAGATTTGAATTGTCGAGTTTGTGTATATGTAGATTGAATGTGGTTGGATAAATTTTGATGGGTGAACAAAATTTTTATAAATCTTTATGTTTACGTATATTGATGTTGTTGTGTGGTGAATAAAGAAAAATAATTTTCTTAGTTTTATGCTTTTCTAAAGGTAGTTGTTATGGTTGATGGTCAAGAATGTATATATGTTGTTAACAAATCTTTGAACTTGTGTTTAAAAGAAAACAGTGAATTGTGGGTTCAAGCTTAAGAGTTTGTTCATGCATTTCATAGTTAGTGGTGACCGTGTTGGGCCACAGTGTTAGTGGTGATCGTGATGGGCCATGGGATGGTTCCATGAGTTGATTGGTTCACCTTATCCTTACGGGAATTTTTGAGTCGTGTAGGTCTGTAATAGTCTGCACTTTGGTAAATCGTGTTGATTTGTGATAGGTGGTACCTCGATAATTAGTACTGGTTTGTGAGAGGCAGTACACTTATGATTTACGCCTCTCGAGGAGGATGTGGAAATTATGGAATCATGTGCACTAACATATAAGCATTACATTAGGGTGTTTGTCACACGAGTCATGTTTGTTATATATGCTTATTTATTAATTGATATCATGTCATGTTATGCTTTTGTGCTTTATATTTTCGTATAGATGTTGTTTTTAGATCCTGACCCTATACTATTGATGTGGACCAGGCTTACGCCCCGAGTTCTTAGAGTTTTGAGTTGTGCAGAAATTGCAACAACGTCGAAGACGTGACAAAACGATGATTTTGGATTGGCGATCAGAAGTAGTTAGGCTTGATGTCACCCGTGGATCCTTAGTAAGAGTTTAATATAAGCTTATATTTTTATTTATTCTTCATTCCTTATTGCAATGTTGTAGACTTGTAGTAGCAATAGAATTTATTTATCTGAAACAGTTGTATTTTTTTTTTTTGAATCAATGTGAATTATTCGATTGTAAGTAAGTAAAATTTTATATAATGCAACAATGATTATAATCGTCATTTTTGAAAAAGAATTTTGCAATTAAATATTTTACTCTGATTTAAATTAAAGTATGATTATGAATATTTTATTTAGAAGTGTTTTTTTTTTAAATGACACTCTCACTGTTAAAAATCAGAACGTTACATTTTTCTACTGATTTTTAAGAAGCGGGCAAGATATAGCCGCTATTTAAATTTTTAACAACTCCGAATACACCAAAATTTAAATAGGAGCTTTATATATTTATTCCGCGAAATTTTGAAAAATTTTAGTTTGTAGATATATTATTTAATTTTTTTGTTATAAAAAACTTTATCAGTGAGCGAAATGCAACTTGTTTAAAAACGAACTCGGAGACTGAGCAAGATGATGTGACTTAAAGTCACAAAATATCTAGATATTTTTCTAGAATTTTAATATTTTTATCTAGATCTATTTCTAAGATTTTAATATTTTTTACGATCGTAAGAATTAAGTGAATGAATTTGTTTGTCCCACTTATAAATTTCATCTCTTGACCTCCACTCATTCAATTCACTTTTTTTTTTCTCTCACTTAAAGAAAAAAAGAAAACACTTTTACTCACTCACTAATAAAAACACAAAAACACTTATCTTCTTCCTTCCAAATCCTTTCATCTTTCGAACAAGGTTATAAATCAAAATTTATCCTCTCATTCTCCTATTTCTATTGATGTCATTGGTTTTATGAGAAAATTTGATTTCCTTTTTCCTCCTTAAAGCCGTGAGGCCACATATTTATTAAGGGATTTTATTTACTTATTTTTCTTTCACAAAAGCTATAGATCTGACTCTTATACTAGTATATCTAAAAAAAGAAAGCAATCAATGCCTCAAGCATTCTCAGGAATTCGTTGACAAGAAAGGGTAGGCAAAGTAGCAAGGTGATGTCCGTCGAAATTGAGGATGTTCACGATGCTGAGGAGTTGAAAGCTGTTGAGGAGTTCCGTCAAGCGCTTATATCGAACGAACTTGTCCCTGAAAAACATGACGACTATCATATGCTGCTTAGGTCACTTTTTTCTTCTTTTGTGTTTAGTCTATCATATGATTCACAATTTTGCATGCTTGGTTGGTTCTGGAGCTAATTTTCCCAATCTTCGCTACTAAAAAATTCCACATGTTTTCATAAGTGCACTTCAAAACGACACATTATTTGAAAGTGCCTTTGTTTTAGGACAGCATCCCACCCCACTCGACACTCTACACAATTACCACTGCATTGCATTCTCTACAACCACTCAAAGTTCCTGGTTTCAGGTTAGACTTAAAATTTTTTAATATAATTTTAACATTGGATAAGTTCTTGTTTGTAAGCTTTAAACTATTTGTGTGATTTATAATGGAAATGCTGGTATGACTGGATGTATTAAAAATTTCTTTTTGGGCAAGATGGACATGTAGTTAATAAGTGATCATTGACTTCTAGTTCACTCTGTCAGAGCTTTCATTGTTTATGTTGAGACCCCATACTTACTAGGTATATTGCAAACATACTTTTCATAATGCTTGGACATCTGGTTTTCTTTGTTATTTTGATTACTTTTAGAACTTCAACTAGTAGTTATATTGGGTTTTGGTTTTTGATGTTGGTTACAAATGAACAAATTACTTAGTCTATCCATAAATATGCTTCCTGAAACAGAAAAACCACAGTCAAATAACTGGTCTTCCATATGAACAACCCAAGACTTTTATGCTCCTTCAAACAAAAATTGGGCGAGGAGCAGGGTGCAATACATAACACCCTCAATTATTTTATTCAATAGCTTTACCTGCTCTAGTTTGAATTCTCAAATGTTGAAAAGATGACAGAAAATGTGGGGTGATTAAGTGATAGATGTAGCACAATCTCACTGATTTATTTGATGAATGTAAGATTTTAAAGCTATTTATGATTCTCGACATGATACAATTCATTTGCTTGCCTTGATTTCACATCAAATTTTTGCGGTTCTAAAAACTTTGCTACTTTTTATACTGCAGCCTTTTGTTTGTTTCATTAAAGTAAGTCAATTAAATGATTCATTGTTCTGTTTGCCTTTATGTCTACCGATCCTAAACATGCAGCAAAAGAAATTAGTGGTAAATTTAGTTGTATTTGATCATGAACAATGGCTTTTGCAGGCTGAAACGTTATAAAGGGTTTCAAGGAGGGGAATAGACATTGAACGTGTGAATATAATATAAACTATGATATGCCTGACGGTGCAGACACATACGTGCACAGGTACAATTTAAATCTTGTCTTTTTCTTGTTTAATTATTAAAATTGGTTTACATGTCCCTTTATTATATTAATTATCATTTCATTTGTTCGATTAAATTGTAAACAGGTTGGCCGGGCTGGAAGATTTGGCACCAAAGGTCTTGCAATTACATTTGTTTCATGTTCAACTGATGTGAATGTTCTCAACAATGTATGACAATTGACTCTTTTTTGTTACCAATTTACATTGTATAGTTTTAGTAGGATGTCATATGAGTAATGTGGTGTATTGATAGTGATGCTGTGATTTATGGTTGTTCTTTTATCATATTGTTTTTGGAGTTTCTGTCTACAGTTTGTTTTATTGTTAAATGAAGTAATAGCCTATTGTCTTTGCATCTCTAGCATTACTCATTATTCACCACGTCACTTATCACACATTCTTCTTTCTTATCTTTTTTATTACCTTAACCGAGCAAATCCATATAATAAATATAAAAAGTTAAATAAATTTACAATTAGCGTCAGCTATGTCCGACGCTAATTATTCTATAATTTTCAATGTTGATCAATAGCGTCGGCCTGACCGACGCTGCTTATAACTGAAATTGACTTTTATTTTGAGAGTAGCGTCGGATTGACCGACGCTACCATTTTTGTTGACTTTATATAACTAGCGTCGGATGTTCTGTTTTTAAAAATAGCGTCGGATTAGAGTAGGCTGGCCGACGCTAATATAGCGTCGGACGGCATTTGGCCGACGCTACTCATTAGCTTCGACAGTTTTAGCCTAGGCCCGAGTCCGACGCTAATCCGACGCTAAATCAACGTTAGCGTCGGCTTTTGGCCTTTTAGCGTCGATTTTTGGCCGACGCTAAATTCAGTTTTTCTAGTAGTGATAGTCTTTGAAATCTCTTTAAACATTTACTGATTTCCTTTCAATACTAATTATTAATATTAATTAAATCCTTTTAAATATTTTTTCATAAAATAAGATCATAACATTCAAATGGTATAGACAAGGAGTGTAACATTAGTTATATTACTAATATATATTAGAGCTCGACTTGGTTTTAAAGAGATGGAGAAACAAATTTCAGATTGTGCTAATTAAACAATTTTATTCTAGGTATAACATGTGTTATTTCTCCATTGTTTTGTCACCTCAATTTTACTTCTAGGGGATCTTTGTCTCAAGCGATTAAATCTAGATTTTTGTCTCATGTGTGTTTTCACATAGTTCGTGCACATTTGCAGAATTGGTGGGATTTTTGTCTCAAGCGATTGAATCCTTGAAGAATGTGTGATTTTATATGATTCGTGCAGACTTACAGAATTGGTGGACACTATTTATCTGTTTTTCTATTGTAGTTATATATATTATCCATGTACCAAAAATGCTTTCATCTTTATTTTCTCTTTTGTCTTTTGCTCTTTGTTTTTTGTTTCGTTTTTGACTGGCAATTACTATTTAGAAAAATAAGGTACACCAAATCTCTATGTCCCCTTTATTATAAATATCAATTAAATGATTACAAAATAAAAAATACTCATTTTTAGTATTTTTTTTTTGGGACCAAATTTGGTTACAACACTTTTCTAACACAAGGGTCTTGCATCCTCCTATATTTTTTACATCATCCAATTATGATGGAAGCATACATTTGCACAAAAATTTATACGGGTAGCTGCATTTTTTTGTCATCTTATTTTAATATATTCACAAAAATAGTCCTTTAATTTTTAAACCAAACTTTTTAGTCTTCTATTTTCCCTTTTATAATAATTTTGGTCTCAAATCATAATTTTATCTTAAAAATATTAACTTTTAGTCCAAAAGAGGATGATTTTATATTCTTAATTTGGTCTTCAAACTTAAGCATTAATTTTATTCTAATATTATATTGTGGCACAATTATTATCACACTTTTTTTAACATACCAATGTTTTTTTTGAGAACAAAAATTGTCTAAAAATTTTAATTTGAAACAGAACAATGAGTACGAAAAAGTCCAACATGATGATAATATAGATGATCTTTTTTACCATAAAATTTATTGAAAACTACTTGTATATTTTTTAAGCTATATAGTATCTAATAAGTTTTAAATCGTGAAATCGCATGCACAATTTCATGTTGCATTCAACTTGAATATAAATTTTGAGAAAATATTGGTGTATTGAAAAATACGTGGTACTAATAGTTGTATATCCTTAATATATAAAATGATCCACAATTATAACATTTTATATTTTGGGCTTATCAAACATGCTCGGGATTTTGATGTTGGTTTCAACCGATTGAAGATGTACCACACAACTTGAGGTGAAAAATAATTTGGTATGAATTGAGGTTTTGTTTTGAAATTTTAAAGTGAACGAAGTAGAGAGCAATAAAATAGTATGTAATGAAGTAAAATGGAGCAGAATGTAACAAACATTACATTCCATTGTTTTGGAATTTTTTGATGGAGGAACACAATTTTCATTCTATTGTTTATTAAATGAACAAAATGAGATGAGTTGTATCTTTTTTTTCTCTTCATTTTTACTCATATTAGAAAACATTATTATGTTGAATTAAAAATCTTCTTCTTCTTTTGCTTTGTCAATTTCAATGGATAGTTTCATTTATTTATTAATCAATAGAAATAAGCTTAAAAAAACCCTTATTTAATAAATCAATTATAAAGAAAAAAAAACTACTAACAATCTATTATTCGCAAACTCCGTACTATGCCCATGATTCATTTTCCTCCTGATAATGTCTCACTATATACATCACACGATATCAAATATTTTTTAAGTTAAAATAGATTATTTTGAATTGGTTGATTTCATATATGAGTAATTAAATTACAAATATATTAATAAAGAAATAATTAAAATTATGTTATAAAAAGACAAAACAAAAACACGAAAAAATTTTAAATTTAGAGAAGAGAATAGTATGTGTTAAGATAATACAAATAGTAAATTTATCATCTAATAATTTTGAAACTATATATGACAATCAGACTCGAATTAATGATCGTAAAAATTAATTAGTTTATTTGAAAATATATTTCAGCATAACTGCCTCATTAAATTGAACAAATAAATCACAATCATCAAGATATGACCAAATGCTCATGATAAGGGCTTGAAAGAATGCAATTGACAAAATTAATTAGTTTAAATAAAAATAATATAATTTTTAATTATTTATAATTTATAAAATAATTTATTATATTTAGTTTCAGAGGTTATGAATTTATCAAAATATTAATTTACTTCCACTCAAATGAAATATATGTATTAATATTACTATAGTATTCTCTATATCAATACTAGTACCTTATTATAGTAATCCATGTTTATTACTTCTTATATATGTATAGTTAATTATTAGTCGACTCAACCGCAAAAAAATTTAGGTAGTTATTAGTATTATTTATATACAAAGAAATTTGCATAATAATTAAAAAATTAGTAATGTTCGTATTATGTAAGTTAGCAATACTTTATAACGGCTTTATATATATAACTATTAATCAATTATTATTCATTAATATAAATAAAATTTATTTCTTTGGACCAGTTTTTGCAAGTATAATGCTAATCTCACTAAGAAGGTAAACCTTCTTACCACCAAATCATTAAATTATTTAATATTAATAATGAAATCAAATTTGAATGATACACACCTTGTGTCAGCTGTGAATGCTAATGTCACTAACTTAACTTTATTTGGAAGGGAGGTTCACGTATATTATAAGACTCTCAATTTTCTACAAACAAGGAGTTGTTTAGAAAAAAAAAAATTTGTTTAGTCTTTAGTTTCTTCTTAGATGATAAAGATTCCTTGTTATTTTTATAAATAATCGCTTATCATGTTTAATAACATTTAATTATCGTGAGTTTTTATATTG
>PGWS01018023.1:0-10690 GCA_002896235.1 Cicer reticulatum
CCCTGATTACTATTCTTTGAAATTTTTGTTCTATTGTTTTGTTCTTCCCCTCAAGTAGAGCGCAGTAATGTTGCTTCTCGTCAGCCATGTGATGTCTTTTCTTTGTTATGGGGATGGTCAAAAGGAAGTTATCGTGTTTGACCTCATGCAAGAAACTATATGATCTCGTAATGTGCGTTTTCTGTAGCACATTCCTTTTTACTCTGTTTCCTCTGGATCTCAGATTACTAAGAGTCTGAACTACCTATTTGATTCCGTTTGGTCCTAATGTAGCGCTATCTAGTGTTGTACTATTGAGAATTGAGGACAAATACTAACTACCCACATGATGACATCCTTCTTGCCCCCTCCGTGCTGTCCAACCACCTTTAGCGATTGTTGATCCTCTCGTTACCCTTCTCTGTCACGTAAAGTCTACTCAGTTATCTGATTTTTTTTATTTCAACTTACTCAGCTTCGTTTGCTTCTTTATTAACCTCTATTCACAGTTTGTCTGAGCCCTCTTCCTATAAAGAGGCTGTTCTTGATCCTCTTTGGCAGCAGGCTATGACAGAAGAACTATCTGCATTGCACAAAACCAACACTTGGGAATTAGTACCTCTTCCTCCTGGAAAACGTGCTATTGGGTCTCGTTGGGTATACAAGATCAAAATAAGTCTGATGGGTCAGTTGAGCGCTACAAAGTACGTCTTGTTGCTAAGGGTTCTCTCAACAATATGGTATGGATTATGAAGAAACTTTGCTCCTGTAGCCAAGATGACCACTATTCGTACTCTTATTGCAGTTGCATCTATTCGTCAATGGCATATTCCCAAATGGATGTCAAAAATGCCTTTTTAAATGGTGAGCTTCATGAAGAAGTCTATATGGTCCCTCCACAAGGAGTTTCTCATGATCCAGGGGAAGTATGTAGTTAAAAAAGGCTCTATATGGTCTTAAACAAGCTCCTCGAGCTTGGTTTGAGAAATTTCTCTACTGTGATCACTTCTCTTGGTTTTCGCTCTAGTGAACATGATTCTGCATTGTTTATAAGGTCCACCACTTCATGGTTTTGCATTATACTTTCTCTATATGTTGATGATATGATTATTACAGGTGATGATGTTAATGGAATTAATGAGTTGAAATTGCAGTTAGCCAAACAGTTTGAGATGAAGGACTCGGGAACTCTTCGCTATTTCTTGGGGATTGAAGTTGCCTACTCTCCTAGAGGCTACCTTCTTTCTCAATCCAAGTACATTGCCAACATTCTTGATCAGGCTCGTCTTTCTGATACTAGAGCAGCAGATACTCCTCTTGAGTTGAATGTAAATATGCTCCCTCGGATGGTGTTCCTTTACCAGATTCCCACTTTGTATCGTACTTTGGTTGGCAGCTTAGTGTATCTTACGATTACCAGACCTGACATTGCTTATGTTGTTCATGTTGTTAGTCAGTTTGTTGTCTCCCCCACTACAGTACATTGGCAGCAGTTCTTCGGATTCTTCGTTATCTTCGAGGAACTCAATTTCAAAGTCTTCTCTTTCCATAGTCATCCTCATTGGAGTTACGACTTATTTCTGATGCTGATTGGGCTGGTGATACCACTGATCGTAAATCCACCACAGGGTTTTGTATCTTTCTTGGAGACTTTCTTATTTCTTGGAAGAGTAAGAAACAAGACATTGTCTCTCGCTCTTCTACAGAAGCTGAATATCGTGCTATGGCATCCACTACCGCTGAAATAATTTGGTTGCGTTGGCTTTTGTCTGATATGGGTATCTCTCTTGCTGAGCCAACTCCGATGCATTGTGATAACAACAGTGCTATTCAAATTGCTCACAACTCGATCTTTCATGAACGCACCAAACACATTGAGATTGATTGTCATTTTACTCGTCATCATCTTCAGCATGGAACTATTACTCTACCATTTGTCCCTTCTTCTTTACAGATGCTGATTTGTTCACAAAGATGCATTCCATTAAACGTTTCCGTTTTTTAGTTGACAACTCTCGATGCTCCATGTTAATGCATCGTGAGTTTGAGGGAGAGATATTAAGATAATATTCTTATATATTAGTAGTAAGGTATTTTAGATATTTTCTAATATCTCTATATATATACTCATTGTAACCCTATTAACTTCAGTTTGGTTTATTATATGATATGAAACCCTAGAGTGGTTGTTTTCTCTTCTTCCTCTTTCTTCCTCTTTTCATTGTTAACAATTGCCACATGTGTATAATAATAGTATACTAACGTGCAGTGTCTATACACACCAAAAGTTTTTCATTTTTGCTTTTTATAGGCAATATGACTATTCTTTTTGTGATAACGAGAACACCATTATTTTTCTTTTGTATGCGACAACACCATAGCTTTAATTTTCTTACTTGATTTTTATTTTTCTTAAATTCTTACTTTACTTTTTTATTAAAAAATAATTATATTAATTAAAACGAAAGCTTGGAAATGTAAGATTTATGGGTCACATATGTAATTAATTAATAAAGTGTGTTAGGGTCATTATATAATTAGCCAATAAACTAGGGGTCAAATAATATATAATAGTTTATGGCTAAAGAGAATAATAGTTATGAAAATTAATAGTGTAGATACCAGGCAGTTTCTAATTAATGAGGGGCTGAATGGAAATACTGCAATTTGGGATATAACTAATAATAGTTATATATAGGGGTAATGGTCCCCAAGGCAAACACAACAACAAGACTATTCAGTTTCACAAACCCTAAGGAGAAAACTCTCTGGTTCTCTGGTTCTCTCTATCCCCCATCAAGAGAGCAAGGTCTTAAGGGTGTTTTGCTGAGGAAGATCACCCAACCCATTGACTCTATCATCATCATCCCAGGATTTCATAAATGGCAATTCCCACAGGTACGCTTCCGCCTTTGGTTATTCATCATGTAATTGGCATGGGTTAATTGAGCATAAGGTTATAGGGATTGTATTCCAACAGAAAATGAGAATGATAACTTTTAATATATATAAAAAACTGCTGGTACATCATTTAAAAAATAAAATAAAAGAAACATTATATCCAAACTGAGCTAATGAAATTTTCCCTTCTAAGTGAGAGCTCTCGAAAAAAGAAACATTATAACCAAACTGAGCTCGAGAAAAAATTCCCCTTCTAAGTCAGAGCTCTCGAATTCGTTCAGGCCTAGTTGTTGGACTTCCTTCGGGCCAAAACATGATTTAAAATGCTCTCTTGAATTTGTATCTCATTTTCACAAACATTAAAACAGTAATCCAAACCCACAGGTACTGAGGAAGATCACCCAACCCATTGACTCTATCATCATCATCCCAGGATTTCATAAATGGCAATTCCCACAGGTACGCTTCCGCCTTTGGTTATTCATCATGTAATTGGCATGGATTAATTGAGCATAAGGTTATGGGATTGTATTCCAACATTTGGTATCAGAGCTACCATGTTTAAATTCATGATGAAATTCGGTTATTGTCTTTGTTTTAGGATTCAATTTGGGAATTTTGACATGATTGAAAAATTAGGGTTTGTAATTTGGGAATTTGGATATATATAAATTATAGAATCTGTATTTTTTTTAAAATTATACCCAAATTAAATAAAGGTTAATTAGTACCAGTACTTCAAGTAATTAAGCTTTCAAACAAGTTTTTGTATTTGCTTGCCATTGGTTTTTTTTCCCAAATGTTAGAAAGGTTGCAGTTTTTCGCTTCGAAAACACAGAAGTTATTTCCTTCAATATTTTGGGTTTTGGTGTCTTGTGCTTCAAACAGGGAGAACTATTTAGATCCTGCTACTGATGATTGCATGTGTTACTTGCTTTAGCTGGTTAATCATGAAAATTAGGATTGCGAAGACTTGCTGTATGTTTCGGGTTACAGATGTTCTTGTATAGTCGGGCAGATTAACAACTTGTTAGTGATTATTTGAAAATAAAAATAAACGGAAAAGTAAGCATGTAGATTTTGTGAGATGCATGTTTGTTGGTTAATTTTTTTCTTCATCTTTTGCAATTATCTTTCCTGAGTTTTATATTTGTTAGCAGTGCTATATTGTTCTGAGAAAGGGCATCACTCTTGTATTTAGCTGGAACTGGAAAAGTTATAGATGTACACTCCTATAATTTTGGACTGAATTCATCTCTGTATATATATAATAGAATTCATATTTTTTTTGTTTCCGGTTACAATTTTTTTTTTTTTTTTGATAATTATCAAATTTTTTTGATAAAATAATAATTATCAAATACTAATAAACACAGTTTATATTAGTAAACAATATTTTTTTATATATTGTTTTATTTGGATATAATAAATATATGTTCAAGTCAAGTTGACATTTTGAATGAGTTAATTGAAACTTGACGTCGCCAAAGTGACCTCTCTTGTCTAAATTACTCGTGAAGAGTGTCAAATGGCTGTGTATATGTTTATTCATGCGGGTATTGACCGGCCAAAGGAAGGTTAATATTTGGCAGAATTACATGGTACACCTGCGATGATAAATGTGTGACAATATTTGTGTACATGTGAGCAGTAAATCGGCCCAAAAGGAAGGTTATTGTTGACATGTCTTATTGTCAATATTTGATCGTTGCAACAAGAGTACCACTAGCAGTTGGTTTACTGTCCAAAGACTTGACATCAATGGTGCACTGGGTATCTTGAGATGGGTTAGATTCCATGATTGAACATATGTATTTATTTATTATTGATTTATTCTCTATAATGTGAGTTTCTAAGTTTCGTTCTTTATTTAATTCACAGCATCAGTTGCTTCCATATCTGCAAATTTGAGTTCTATTCCTGTCCTTAATGGGACAAATTTTAAGGAATGGGAAGAGAACTTCTGATTGTTCTTGGCTGCATGGATCTAGACCTTGCATTAAGAATTGATCGACCTCTACTCCTAAGGACTCTAGTTCTTCTGAAGAAAAATTAGAGTATGAGAAATGGGATCGCTCAAATCGCATAAGTCTTTATGATCATAAAGCGTGGCATTCCTGAAGTCTTTAGAGGTGCTGTCTCAGATGAGATAGATACAGCTAAAAATTTCCTTGCTGAGATGGAAAAACGCTTTGTAAAACGTGATAAGGCTGAAACAAGTTCTTTGCTTCAGAATTTAATTTCCATGAAGTATCAAGGCAAGGGAAATATAAGAGAGCACATTATGATGATGTCCAACATTGCTTCTAAGCTTAAAGGTCTAAAGCTTGAGTTGTCAGATGACTTACTCATTCATTTAGTATTGATGTCTCTTCCTTCGCAATTCAGTCAGTTTAAGGTGACTTATAATTGTCAAAAGGAGAAATGGACTCTAATGAGCTCATTTCATTATGTGCGCAAGAAGAGGACAGGCTGAAGCAAGATAGGACTGAAAGTGCTCACTTTACTAGCATCTCTAGAGACAAGGGCAAAAGGAAAAGAAGATTGAGGAGCCCAAGAACAAAGTTTGCTGCTAAGGGTCCAAAACAAAAGAAGCAGACTAAGGATAACAACTGCTTCTTCTGCAGGAGTTCTGGACACGTGAAGAAGGATTGTGCCAAATATCACGCTTGGCGTGTTAAGAAAGGTATGATTCTGTCTTTGGTCTGTTCTGAGGTTAATTTAGCTTCAGTACCTGGAAACACTTGGTGGTTAGACTCTGGTGCCACTACTAACATCAGTGTTTCAATGCAGGGTGCCTGAACTTCCGAAAGCCTAGTGATACTGAAAGATGCATCTATGTAGGAGATGGGAAGAAGGTAGAAGTTGAAAGCCATAGGAAAATTTTAGATTATTATTAAGTTCCGGTCATTATTTGGATTTAAAAGACACTTTTGTTGTACCGTCATTTAGACGGAATTTGATCTCTATTTCTTATTTGGACAAATCAGGATATTATTGTTCATTCGGGAATAAAGAATTTACTTTGTCTTTAAATTCGAATGTTGTTGGAACCGGTTTACTTCTGGTTATGATAATCTTTATTTGTTGGAAACTGTGGCTAACTATAGAAACCTTGAATGTGGATCACGTGGTTATAGCGGAAATTGACAATTTTCAATTCAGGAGTGCTTTGGCACAAACGTCTAGGTCACATCTCTAAAAATAGAGTTGAACGACTTGTGTCAGATGGAATTTAGATTCCATTGACTTCACAGACCTTACCGTATTGTGTAGCATGCATTAAAGGAAAACGAGCTAAAGATAAGAATTAGGCGCATATGAGCTACAGACGTCTTAGAATGATACATACGGACATTTGTGGGCCATTTCAACTCTTTCTTGGAATGGTCAACAATATTTTATATCATTCATAGACGATTATTCGAGATATGCCGAACTTTACCTAAATTCACGAAAAGTCCCAATTCATGACGTGTTCAAATCCTTTAAGGCAGAATTTCGAAAATCCAACTTAATAAAAAGAATAAAAAGGTTAAATCTGATTGTGGTGGTGAATACTACGGCAAATATGACGGTCAGGTGACAACGTCCGGGACATTTGCCAAATACCTAGAGAATGTGAATCGTCCCACAATACACTATGCGGGGTCACCTAGCATGAATGGTGTAGCTGAAAGACGAAACAGGACCTTAAGGATAGGTAAAGGAGTATGATTTGTCATTCCACCTTGCCAGAGTCACTCTGGGGAAGGCATTAAAAACAGCAGCATACATTCTTAATAGAGTACCAATAAGGCAGCGGCAAACACCTTATGAGGCTTGGATTGGCGTAAGCCTAGCCTGAAGCACTTTCATGTTTGGGGATGTCCAGCTGAGGCAAGCCTATAGGCCGAATGAAAGAAATTTGAACCCCGAACAATTAGCAAGCTATTTTATAGGGTACTCAGAAAATCAAGGGGCTATAAATTTTATGATCCTAATTTGAGAATAATTTTTTGAGACGGGAACGGCAACGTTCTTTGAGGATATTGAGTTTGGGGGAAGATTAAGGTTACAAGATTTGTCTTTGAGAAGATGGTACAGTTCCAGAACTGATTCTTCCACCAATTGACTTTCCCATTATTGAACAAACTCAAGATGATCTGGTTGTTCAGGAAGAACAAAATCCAGATCAAATTCAAGATCCTCAAGAACAAGTGCCTCAAGAGCCAGCTCCATTGCGGAGATCCACTAGAGAAAGGAAAAATGCTATTCGGATGATTATGTAGTATTTATCAATGAGGGTAGAGGAAAATGTTGGCATGACGGAAGACGACCCAGTCAACTTTCATCAAGCCCATGCAAGATTTCTCGTTCAGATAAGTGGATCGAAGCAATGAATGAGGAGTACAAGTCTATGCAAGACAACTCAGTTTGGGAACTTATCCCATTACCTGAAGGAAAGAAACCCATTGGTTGCAAATGGATTTTTAAAACCAAGTGGGATTCCAATGGTGATGTGGAGAGATATAAGGCACGTCTTGTAGCTAAGGGTTATACTCAAAAGGAAGGGATTGATTATAAAGAGACTTTCTCTCCGGTTTCATCGAAGGACTCTTTAAGAATAATCATGGCTCTTGTTGCTCACTTTAATTTGGAGCTTCATCAAATGGATGTAAAAACAGCTTTTCTCAATGGCGACATTGATGAGACGATCTATATGGTGCAGCCAGAAAACTTTGTGTTTGGGAGACCCAAAGAATATGGTGTGCAAACTAAGAAAATCCATTATGGGCTAAAACAAGCTTCTCGTCAATGGTATCCATAATTTCATCAAGTAATTCTCTCATTTGGTTTGAGATGAATACAGTTGATGATGTGTGTATCATAAGTTCAGTGGGAGCAGACATATTTTCCTGGTCTTTGTATGTTGATGACATACTGCTTGCCACTAACGATATAGGCATGTTGCACGAACTAAGAAATTTCTATCAAAGCATTTTGAGATGAAAGATCTTGGTGACGCCTCTTTTGTATTAGGAATTCAGATACACCGGACAGATCTCGACGGTATTCTTGGATGTCACAAAAGAGCTATATCGATAGGTTCTCAAAAGGTTTGGTTACAGATTGCAACCAGGGGACACCCTAGTTGCTAAGGGAGACAAGTTTTAGTCTCAAACAGTGCCCTAAGGAAGTTTGGATCAAGAAATGCAAAAGATCCCTTATGTTCAGCTGTAGGAAGTCTTATGTATGCCCAAGTATGTACGCGTCGCAGACATAGCGTTCATAGTAGGGATTTAGGCAGATATATTTAAGCAATCCAGGTCTTGACCATGGAAAGCAGCCAAGAGGGTCATGAGATATTTGAAGATAACAAGAAACTACATGCTCACATATAGGAGTCAGACCAGTTAGAGATCACAGGGTACTCTGACTCGGATTTTGCGGGATGCCAAGACAGCTTAAGATCAACTTCAGGCTATCTTTCTGTTAGCTGGTGGAGCAGTTTCTTGGCGTTGTGCCAAGCAAGTCTCTTACTGCCTCAATCAACTATGGAGCAGAGTTCGTACAATCCATGAGGCATCTGACCAAGGCATTTGGCTAGAAATTTTGTCACGGGGCTGCAAATAGTTGAAGGGATTGAAAGACCACTCAAGTTGTATGTGACAATAGATCAAGCAGTCCTGTATTCTAACAATAATAGGAGCTCAACCAAGTCAAAGCACATTGACATTAAGTTCCTAGTTGTTAAAGAGAAGGTACAAATTGGACAGATATCCATAGAACACTTAAGGACAAACTCCATGATTGCGGATCCACTCACTAAAGGTCTTACCACCCAAGGTCTTTCATGAGCACACTGCTCACATGGGTGTGCTACAGCTTGAGGAATCTTGATTTTAGTGGAGTTTCGTCCATTATGAAATTCATGTTCTATGTTTAATTGTAAAGTACAAATATATTGTATTTGGACTTTCTGATCAGAAATAAGTTTAAAGTATTCAGTTTTTGGTTACTTGTACATTAGTATGATATTGATCATTCATAAAGTAAGGACCAGTTGAAAATTGACATGCATTGACCAACTTCATGTAATTTTCATGCACACTTTTCATAATGGGTCTATGTCATTTAGTTGTGCAGTACGGGTGATCATGATGGGTTTTAGTTTGCTTATTATGACGAAAGACTCTTTGTTCCATGTTGTGATATGATTATGGCGTGGGACATTTGGATTATACTCAAGGTAATTATAATGCACATTTGTACGTCATAAAGCTCTAACACACCCCTAAGGATACATGTGTGACCAGTGGGAATTGTAAGATTTATGGTCACATATGTAATTAATTAATAAGTGTGTTAGGGATCATATATAATTGCAATAAAAGGGGTCAAATAATATATAATTAGTTATGGTAAGAGAAATAATATTTAGAAAATTAATAGTTAATACAGGCAGTTTAATTTATGAGGGCCCGAATGGGAAATACTGCAATTTGGGATATAACTAATAATAGTTTATATATAGGGGTAATGGTCCCCAAGGCAAACACAACAAGACTATTCAGTTTCACAAACCATAAGGAGAAAACTCTCTGGTTCTCTGGTTCTCTCTATCCCCATCAAGAGAGCAAGGTTCTTAAGGGTGTTTTGCTGAGAAGATCACCCACCATTGACTCTATCATCACATCCAGGATTTCTAAATGGCAATTCCCACAGGTACGCTTCCGCTTGGTTATTCATTCATGTTAATTGGCATGGGTTAATTGAGCATAGGTTATAGGGATTGATTCCAACAGAAAATGAGAAGATAACTTTTATTATATAAAAACTGGGTACATCATTTAAAAAATAAAATAAAGGAAACATTATATCCAAAACTGAGCTAATGAAATTTCCCTTCTAAGTGAGAGCTCTCGAAAAAGAAACATTATAACCAAACTGAGCTCGAGCAAAATCCCTTCTAGTCAGAGCTCTCGAATTTCGTTCAGGCTGGTTGTTGGATTCCTTTCGTGGCCAAAACATGATTTAAAATGCTCTCTTGAATTTGTATCTCATTTTCACAAACATTAAAACAGTAATCCAAACCATAAATGATAACAGCTGCCATTTCTGATATTACATAATATGTTAAAATAAAGAACACAAGAGTCATCAACATAATATACTAACTCAATGGAGTATAGCTCGGAGGTTTAATACTGCTCATCGATCGCAAAAAACAAAGCCAAAACATAAACAAATGGCAATTGACGTCATTATACATAAGAATGTAGGAAGATTCTTTAAGATTTAGAAATGCTGTTAACAAAGCTATCAATAAAGGGGAAAAAAAATAACAATAAACAAAGGGTGTCAGTATATAAGCTGATAAAGCTTATCATAATTATTCATCGTCGATAATCATAGGAGCACCACCCCAAGATATGTGGGGATGATGTGGATAAATCATATTATTCGTATTTTATTTTCTAAAAATAGTGATTCGTTAAATGAATATTTTTAACGATTTGATGGTTATGATCGACAAACTAAAAAAAAAAAAAAAAAGGAATTTTACATGAGAATACATATAAATTAAATCTAAGATTTTATAATGAAAAGTAATAGTTCTATCGAATATTATACAATTAATCAAAATTTATGTTTTACTATTTCTAACTAGATATGCACTTTATTACATGCTGTGCTTGCTTATAAATAGCGGAGAAAATCAAGGTTTTGATACAACAGTAACATTAAAAGATAATAGTTAAATTCATATTTAAATAAAAATGAACAATTATATGTAATTTATAATTAAATAATTATTAATATATAA
>PGWS01018033.1:0-17373 GCA_002896235.1 Cicer reticulatum
ATTTTAAAATCACTAAAAAAAATATACTCGATAATTTGTAAAATATTTAAATAATGTTTTTCATTAGTTCCATATATGGTTGAATATATTTTTAATAGTAAAATTTTTTAAAGATTTTTTTGGGTTAAATTATAACATTTTTTATCAAACAAAAATTAATTTAATCCAGTCAAACAAATGAAAGAACAATCCTATCAAATATTTACTATATTGCCATTAATAAAATAGGTATTTTCCGTATTTGTTTATTTTGAACTCTTTTTAGAAATAAAAAACTGAAAACCAAAACATCTATAAACACTTTTGGTCTTTGAAATTCAAAAATTATAAATAAAAAAATTATTTTAAAAAGAAGTTTCTCAAACAGTTTCTTTTCCTTTTTAAATTTTTAAAAACTAAATTAAACATGCTCCTAGTTTAACATTTTCCAAGAAATCAATTTTCTTTTACACTTGTCTTTTTGTTGTTCTTTGTTCGACACAAAATCATAAAATCATGTTTCACACCAAAACCAAAATCTCACTCAAACAACTCCTCATATATCCACACCCAATCCCTCAAAGCATACAGATTTTATGACTTAAATTCTAAAATATTATAATTAAATAATATTGACTTTTATGAAAACATATTATCTTTCACATGTTTTCTTGAAACGTTGAAAGTACGAACAATGGCAAAACACAATCTTAAAGAAGTAAAATAGTAAGAGTTTCTAAAGATTATGGATTCGATTATCTGATCTATACTTTAGAAGAGGATCCTAAAAAATTTCAATTTTTTTTATCGTTTAATTAGGATCTGACGTTTAGTAGACTTGTCTCCTAGCTGCAAACAAAGGTTGTAAATGTATTTTGAAAAAAGAAATTAAACCTGATGGAATTGTGTATAAATACAAGACTCGCCTTGTATCCAAATATTTTATACAAAGAGAATATGTAGATTTTTTTATATATTTTTTCATTGATCATAGAATTACATCCATTATGGGTACTAATTTTTAAGTTGTTGCTATTTCATATAACTGGTGATATCCCAAATCGATGTCAAAATTGCTCTTTTAAATGGTGACATGGAAGAAGAAATCTATATGAAAGCAACCTAAACGTATTTTATTATTCATGGACAAAGAAAACAAGGTATGTAAAGTTAGATAGCCTTGATTACATCGAATGTATTTGAAAGTGAATGCAAGTGACACATGTATTCATTATAAATTTGAAAATGGAATTTGCACTAATATGATTCTATGGTAGACGACTTACTCATATTTGATTTGATCATTCATGTTGTATAATACCATAACTAATTGTTGGGTCAAAAATTGATATGAAAAACCTCGGAGAAGAAAAATCTAATCCTTGAACTCAAAGATTACTAGAATTAGAAAAAGATAAATTTCTTTGTTTTAGTCTCACTATTTGAAATGATCTTAAATAAATACAATTACTTCGATTTGTAAACTCGCTTGCACAACCTATGTTTCAAGTGTAAAACTTTTTTCAAAACATTATTGAAGGTGTAGACAAACTGAATATCAAGTATCATTGACAGCTTCAGTATGTCACTCATTATACTAGACGTAGTAAAGAGCATTGAAACACTATTGAAAGAGTCATGAGATACTTTAAAGGACTATGAATCCTAAATTATAGTGATGTTTATTAGAACACTTATCAGATGATTCTAAAGCAATATATGGCTATATATATTTATAATAGTTGGATGAGTTTTTGTATCTATCTGAAAATTTGAAGAAACATACGATATTGGTCAGTCCACGATGGAGTATGAAATTATGCACTAACAATCACTAGTGAAGAAATCAAGCTGGTTGACATACTTACTGGTTGAGTTCACTTGTGTGTGAAAATTGAATGCAATTTGTGTTGATCTACTACAACAACACCACGTCTGTTGCAAAAATTGAGACATGATATTACAATGGTAAGAATGAGAGATATGTCGTAAGTACAAACACTGATAGAGGGTTACTCCAAAAAAAAAGTTGTGTAACAGTCAATTCATGTTCGCACTGATGAAAAATCAGAAGATCCTTTGATGAAGTACTAGCTAGAGTGAAAATCTTAAATGCATCCCAAAAAGGATATGAGTATTTGCCTATAGAGTCAATGAGTCACTTATGATGTAACCCAACCTAAAAGACTGGAAACCATATGAGTTAGGTTCAATGGGTAATAACAAGTCGTGAAGTGATATGAGATATACATTATAGATGATAAATATATATAAATAAGAGAAGTACGATTCCGAAGTTGATGATAGGATGAGGTAATAAAAACTCTTAATGAGATCTATACCCTATGTGTAGTGGAGTATCAAGCTACAAGAGTACTCTTGATAGACTCACTATGTGAATATGGAAGTGGCGCCGCTTCCTATGGAGTTTTGAGGCAGAATTTCTAGCGTTTTCACATTATACTAGGATAGACGTGCAATACCATTAATGCACAAGCTTTTTGAGAATAATCTAAAGGTTGTTCTTTGATTTCAGAGACACTAGTTCAAGATTACGAGTCACTATTGTTAACATATTAATCTTACTCATATTCAAAGGTTCAAGTCGGAAATACACTTTTTACCTGTACAATATTATAGAAGCAATTTGACACTACTTCAAAAACTCTTCTAACTTCAATTCAAGTAGGGGATTGTTGGAAAAATAAAAAGTAATTTAGTGTGTATGAACCTAAAATGTTATACTTCCAACATTGGAAAACTTTCCATATCTTGGTTAGCTTTCAACTTTATATATATAATTAAATATAAAGTTTCAACAATTGAATAGTTTTACACATATGAGATAACTTCTAGCACTATATAAAGAGTGTCAAGCTTTTGTGAAAAGAACACTAAAGTTTGGATGCAATTTCCAACTTTGTATCTTCTTCTTCTTCTTCTACTCAACGCATTTCAGAACAACTTTTCCCTTTTTTTTTGCCCTTTCGATATTTTTAGAGTGATCCTAAATTACTGTCCCTTTGGATTTAGAGCATTCTTTGTGTCGTAGTCATTTCTCTATAGTACAGTAGATAATTGATACAATGTATCTAGGTTGTTTTAACCTTGAGACACTGTGGTTGATCGTATGTCTTGTACAATAATTGGCAGTTCTGCAAAATGTTTAAAAGAGAGTGACCTAGTTCGCGACCAACCCAATTATATCATCGGTGGTAGAAAATTATGTTTAAAACAGTTTTTAGAAATTTCAAAACAATAGTCGGGTTTGTTACACACAGAGAGGAAACAATGTGCAGATGCTTACCTGACATGATGAATGGTAAGAAATGGCGTCAGACGAAAAGACGAGCAACTCACGTGTTAAACTCAATTTTTTAATTAATTCAATTTTTTATTGTAAGGACTTAAACTGAAATTGTATAGTTTGTAGGAACTAAAGTAAAATTTCTTGCGTTTTACAAAGACTAATTGTATATGTAAACTTATTTTTTATTTAGAAAACACATTTACTAGACTTCAATTGAGCTCTGTACTGTGTAGATCATTTGGAAAAAATGCTTATAGATGTGAGAATAACATACTAAATACATAGATCAGCATAACATGCATAATAGACCTTGAACAATAAATAACACATAATCACCATCTTTATCATAATCAACATTATACATAAACACATATAAAGACTCAAGCATATTGATTAATCAACTATCAACCTTATAAATATGTGAATGAGGATATTTTGGTGGGAACTTAAATATAATTAATAATCACATTAAAATAATCATCAACACAAAACATTTGTCATCATAGTATTAACACAAACAACTATGATATATGTTAATAACTACAATTATAATCATTATTATTATTTGAAAGTGTTACAATCAATCATGAACAGTAGAAATGCGAGAGTTAGGGAACTAAGCTGAAAAAATAAGGCATAAAAAACAATTAATACTTCTTAAAATGTAGGACTTTATTTCTTGTATTTGGGACCCAGATTTTTTTTTACTGTTTTCTTACATTTTTTACGATAAGGTGTTTTCGACTGTCATTTTTTAATTTTCAATTGGATCATCTAATTAATATTATATATTTATTACTTCAAAATTATTATTTTTTATTATGTATTTATGATAAATAAAATACATCAATAATTAATAAAAGACACAATTTTGTATAATCATTATTATTATTTTTTTCTTTTAATTTGTGTGAAATGATCTAATGTACATGTGACTATTTTTTACGACAAAAGGAGTATATGGCTTTAAAGCATCTTCACTGTTGTTAAAGTTTCGTGAACGTGGAATTACGTTAAATTGAATTTTTTTTTTTGACTAATTTGAATTAGAGTTGTGTTGAGTTGTCATCAACGTGAAACGGTTCTTTTATATTTAATAATAATAAATTTATAATGTTATATTTTTTATTAATTTATTATATAATAATAAATTTATAACCGTTACCTTTCTTTTTAATTAATTTTATGATCGTTAGTTTTTTTTAATTTATTAATAATAATAATTTTATCGGCGTTACCTTTTTTTATTAATTTATGACTGTAGATTTTTATTTTAATTTTTATTATTGTTATAAAAATTTAAGTTTTATTTTATTTTAAATTTAAATTAAAATAATGTATAATAATATTAATTAAATATTTTAAGTTATAATAAAATATTTTAAGTTATAATAAAATATTAAAGTTGTAGGACATAATATAAGAGTTAAACTAAAAAATGATTGAGTTGCTTCAAGATGATTACCACAGTAAGTTTCTGTTTAGAATAAAAAAATGAATGAGTTGCTTTAAAATAATGCGACATAGTAAAAATCATATTTAATAAATCCATATTAACTGATGGAGATGTTATTAGAGATCATAGTAATTATTAAAAATAATAATGTCAAGGTTCCAGTATCTTAAGTTGCATAATCTCTACTAAATTTAAAAAAAAAAACACTATTATCGCAATAATTGGTGTCTAATTCGCAAATTAAACTACAAAAGACAACTAATGAAACAAATTATTGTAAATAAAATAATAATTCCTCTTAAAAGCAAACACATTAGGGACGAAAAAATAAATTAAATCATGTGATCCCCTTTGAAGACATGCAAAAAAAAATGTGATATGTCATACAAAAAATAATAATAATTTCTTAGGTCAAATTACTATATAATATAATAACACATCTTGGGATCGACCCAACTACAGTTATATAAATACTAAACTATGATGATATTTCTAAAACCATTTATACAACTAATCTTCTCTATATCTTCACAATACATATTCTTGTATACTATTTTACATAACTCCTAAAATTTCACATACAAAAATCTCTATCTTTCCAATCAAAAAATGGCTAATGAAACGGTAGTGCGTTTTGGTATTCTTGGATGTGCTCAAATTTCCATCAAGCTTTGCAAATCCATAAGCAAAGCACTAAACGCGACGCTCGTAGCCATCAGCAGCCGTTCGCTCGAGAAAGCGAAGGCTTTTGCGGCAGAGCAAGGGTTACCAGACACAGTTAGGGTTTATGGTAGCTATGAAGTTGTTGTGGAAGACGAGGATGTGGACGCCGTTTACATCCCTCTTCCAACGGCCTTGCACGTGACATGGGGCGATCAAGGCCGCTGAAAGGGGGAAACATGTGTTGTTGGAGAAGCCGGTCGCGATGAAATGTCGCCGAGCTTGACCAGATTCTTGAAGCTTGTGAGGCTAATGGAGTGCAATTTATGGATGGCACCATGTGGTTGCATCATCCTCGAACTACAAAAATGAAATAAGCTTTGTGTGATGAGCAACGTTTTGGTCAACTCAAATTGGTATGTTTTTATAATTTAATTTATATATATTTTTGATCATTTTTTTCTTGCCATGAATATGTTTGACATTGACATGTCTAGTTATTTTTATATGTGAATGTTAGTATAATTCATTTTGTATATATTATGGGGAGAAAAAATGTTAGTTGTAGATGTTGAACTTTGAACCTTTTCACATTACTCATTTCGTGATCCACAACTTAAGAGATATATAATGTAATATGATCCAACTTAGCTATTAATTAAGACTTCATTATATTGTTTTTGGGATTGCATTTAGGATTGAACTTTAGCTAAAACTTAGGAATTAAACCATACTCTAAATTTAATAATGACAAAAAATAGAGCAAATATAAAATTTAATTACATTTTATTATATAACAAAGTTTAACCATTAGATCGAGATGATATTAATTTGACAAAGTTTTGTTAAAAAGTTTTGTAAAAATTTGCACAATATTCTAATTATTTTTTTAATCTTTAACTATCTAATTCTTAGAGGACATTGACTTTAATAATCAGAAGTGAGAGAAAAATTTAAGATTGGTAAATAATTATTTTAACTAAAATTTGAACAATTATCATTAACTATAATTTAATAAACATTTTGAGTCCACAACTTGATTATTTTAAAATGACTTTTTTAGACTGCAATATTTAAAATTAAGAATTGATCTAGTTAGGAAATAAGTAAAATATATTTAAGTATTGTATAGTTAAAATTCGAACTCCAACACTTTTGAACAATTTGTCTTCAACATGTTTGATACAATTTGATTACCTAGAAAAAATATCTAAGTTTTTTTATTCAATACAAAAAATATCAAATTCAAGACACAAACATACAAAACCAAAAAAATAAAAGAAGAAAAATACCAATCCTTAATACACCTTACATAACTTAATTACCCAAACAAATCCAGCTCATACACAACTATAATACTAACTTAACAGCCAAAAGACAGCTATAATAGCTGGAAATTTTGATTTGGCAAGCTTGCTAAGTTAGATGAAAGATTTTATAATTTTCTCTTACAATAGAATTAATAATTCGTGTACACATGCATGAAAGGAACATAAGAGTGTGTGAATTAAAATGGAGAATAAATTGATTAATAGACAAAAAGTGTTGTTTTGAAACATTAAGTAAATTTTTCTTTTAAAATAAACAAATTATAGACAAAGTAAATTTGCACATAGATTAAAATTGGTTCAACGCTCTATTTCTCTCCTTTTCAAAGAAAATTAAAATGGACCATATATTCCTTACGAAAATGTAGGTAGACCATATCAAGGGAAAATAATATTATGATACTTTTTTAAGAAAGGAAAAATTCCACATAGTTTAGTGTTATAAAGTGAAATTACTTAGGAAATAATGTAAAATAATTGTATTTTGTTTCTTGTAAAATAAATTATGTAATACTTAATTTGTAACTCTTAATTCTTTAAATAAAATTTTAAAATTATATTAATATTTTTATGATGATATTGCATTTAAAATGTAAAAATATATTAGAATTACGTGTAAACGGCTAAATTAGAGTTTTTTAAACTTGAATTAGAAAGAATGAGTAAAAAAAAAGCTCTAGAGAGAATGTAAACTATCACTTTTTAAATTTTTAAACATTTACGTATAAAACCCCAAAAAAAGAATGATTTTTTGATACAAAAATAACTTGATTTTTTTTTAAATTATTTTTTACTTTATTAATAAATATGAAATCTGTCAACAATTTATCCAACACTATACTTACTATTTAGTGATGAAATTAGAGACAATTAATTTTTTTTTTAACTTTCATTGGTTAATCCATCCTTTTATTAGAGTTAATTCAATTTATTAATATATAAAAATAGTTAATATCAACGTATTATATATACAGCATTTAATTACGGTTCTTGTTAAAAAGAGTTTCTATAGATACATGTGTCTAATTTCATATCAACACATGCAACAATTAATGTTATATTGACTTTATCTCATCTCTCAATAAAAAAGATGACATATAAGAGTCTCAACACGTGTAACATTTAATATTATATTAATTTATCTCCGAATAAACTTGACATGTTTCTATAATAATTACAAAAGAGATGTATCTAATTTTTTCAATTTTTTTTTGTATTCCTAATTTTTCAATTTATCTTGTATTTCAAATTTACTTTGTCATATTTTATAACATATCTTTTAATATTTTATGCCACAAGTACAAATACCTACAATTTTTTCTAGTTAATTAGATGAGAATATCAACTATATATACCAACCCTAGTCATACTAAATTGTCTTGTTCAAAACAAAAAATGAAAAAATCTTATATAGTGAGTCTCTTTTGATGTCAAAAGTTTGCCACTACTTTACTAGACATGATATTATCAAGCTTAAGTAAATCGATAACAATGCTGAAGTTTACACCCGACAAGAACAATTTTTTGTGGCATTGTTTTTGGGTGGCACACGACAACATTTTTACTATACTCAATTGAATCAATTATAAATATAAGATATAGTATTTATTTTTTACTAAATAAATAAGATATAGTTGATGTAGCTTTTTGTTGGAAACTAAAGCCTGGCATATCATTCCTAATTCTAGAAGAATATGTGGTGAGAATGGTGGACCATTTTATATGGGTTTTATAAAAATATATAGACATTTAATCACGTGTGTCTATAGCATTATATTATTTATTTATTTGCATCTTAAACAATTCCGTGTTGGTTGGGAAAGAGCTTTACTTTATAATTCAAAGACAATTCAAATTTTAGTTGGGATAGTTGTAAAATATCATTAATAATACTATTATTTATAACCCATTTGTTTGTCTTCAAGGTGGATAGATTCTATTTTGTAATGAATTGAGGTGCCACTTATACTTCTCATTCACACATCTTTACTTATAAAAGAAATCACTATTATTAATATTAATTTTTCCATCCTAAATTTTTATTGAAAAAGCTTATGAAAGACCCTAAAGGTATAAAGTATAGTTTATATTTATTTTACTAATATACAATATTCAAATTGATTGAATATATCGAGAACAATACAAATTTAAAGTCATTAAATTGAAAAATAATAAATCTAATATAAAATGACAAAATATATACAAATATGATAAAATTATAGTGCAAAGAATATCCATGACTTTTAATATGTAATATTGAGAATGTCAAAATCATTGAATAGATTTGTAATGATTTTTTTTAATAGATAAATGTTAGTAAATTAATAATTGATTAGTTTTCTTATGTTTGAATATGATAATATGAATCAAATAAATATTGTATCAAGACGAGAAACCAAATAATATTACACAAAGACGACGAAAAAAAAAATCACAAAATTAAGAAAAACTGGAAAATTATTTATTTAGCTAAGAAGAGAAAAAATAATAATTTAATAGATAATTTTAGATTAGAAAAGATGGCTCTACCTACCTCAATTCGACAAATAAAGAAGAAGAGACGTGTAAGAAAATAATTCACTACGCCAAAAATGACATTTTATAGCGCGTATTTTACAGCGCTTATTAAATACAAGCGCTGTTGTATGATATTTTAAAAATAACGGAGGATACAACAGCGCTTTTTTGACAAGCGCTGTAAAAAAAGCGTTGTAAAAGACTTTTGATTTCACATAATTAAAGGACCTATTAGAGCGCTTTTTGGAAAAGCGCTGTAAAAAGGTTTTTTTAAAAAAATAAGGAGGTCTTTTACAACGCTTTTGGACAAGCGCTTTAAAAAAGTCTGTAAAAAGCGCTGTAATAGACTTTCAAAAAATAAAATAAGGAGGTCTTTTACAGCGCTCTTTAAAAAAACGCTGTAATAGGCTTTTAAAAGTAAAATAAGGAGGTTTTTTACAGCGCTCTTTACAAAAAGCGCTGTAATAGGCTTTTAAAAAATAAAATAACAAGGTCTTTTACAGCACTTTTTAAAAAAAACGCTGTAATAGGCTTTTAAAAAGTAAAATAAGGAGGTCTTTTACAGCGCTCTTTAAAAAAAGCGCTGTAAATAGGCTTTAAAAAAATAAATAAGAAGGTCTTTTACAGCGCTTTTTAAAAAAAGCGCTGTAAATAGGCTTTAAAAAAATAAAATAAAAAGGTCTTTTTACAGCGCTTTTTAAACAAAGCGCTGTAATAGCTTTAAAAAAATAAAATAAGAAGGTCTTTTTACAGCGCTTTTTAAAAAAAGCGCTGTAATAGGCTTTTTAAAAAATAAAATAAGAAGGTCTTTTACACGCGCTTTTTAAAAAAAGCGCTGTAATAGGCTTTAAAAAATAAAATAAGAAGGTCTTTTACAGCGCTTTTTTAAAAAAAGCGCTGTAATAGGCTTTTAAAAGTAAATAAGGAGGTCTTTTACAGCGCTTTTTTAAAAAAGCGCTGTAATATGCTTTTAAAAAATAAAATATAACAGTAAATCGCTTCAGTTTCCTCTTTATTACATAAACTTCACTACACTTCAGTGTCCTTCTCCTCTTCATTATCCTTCTCATTGCGAACCCTAATGTCCTACGAACCATATTGTTAACCATCTCCATTGCAAATCATCTCCATATTGTTACTATCCCTACGAACATTATTACATACTCTTCTCAATGAGAACCCTACTCTGTCCTACGAACCGTTCGTATTTCTGCGCATTCTCGCTGTTTCTTCTTAAACGAAACCGTAACCCTATGAACTCTACGTATTTCTTCGCACTCTTCAGGTATGTATTCATTTATTCATTTATTTCTTATATATATATAATGTGTCTGTTAATGCTAATAATCACATTTATTTGATAGTGTTTTACAAGTTTTCGAGCTCAAATGGGTGCTACAGTGTCGAAGCAAAAATCAAATAAATCACATGGATTCTAATAAAGGTTTGAAATGTATGGCTTTAAAATTTCATTAACAATCAATCCACAAATATTATTGACTTATATGTTTTATTTTATAGTGCTCTCGTCAAACTAACAACATAGACTGCGGATATTGTATATTACGATTTATGAAGGAGATTGTTGTTATAATCCCAGAAAGATATCTAATTGAAATAAAGGAATGCATATTACAGCGCTTTTTTTAAAAAGCGCCGTAAAACTAATACAACAATCAGTGCATTTTTAGAAGAGATTTACAGCGCTTTTTTTATTTTAAAGAGCGCTGTTGTATCTTTTTACAGCGCTGGATACTACAGCGCTTAATTTTTTGAAAAAGCGCTGTAAATGACTTAAAAAAAGTGCTGTAAAATACCATTTTTGGCGTAGTGATTAACTTATTATTAGGTATTGTGTACATTTTAATTAGTATACATTGTTATCAACTATATGGTCAATAATTTCCTATTTAATAATCAAACATAAATTTGGATTAAAAGAAACCAAAAGTTAATTAAGAGTAATTTCAAACACGTCTTGAAAAATTAGAAAATAACAAAACACCCTTCTATTCTCCATTTCTTTGGGGGAGGTTGTTGCTAGACAAGGTGGTAGTGGTGGGGTTCCATGCTAAACGGATTCAACTAGAGATTTTAATGAAGGGAATAGAAGATTAAATGTTTTATATTTGTGTTTTGTTAGATGATGGAAATAAAATTTATTAATGAAGAAAAAGTGTAATTTTAAATTTTTTTATTTTATTTTTTTATATGCAAATATTAGTATAATTAGTACATATATTATGAGAAGAGGATATATTAGTTGTTCGAATTAAAATTTTAGACTTTTTACTTGTAATTCTTTTAATATCTTAATCAAACCACTATCCTACTTCATATGGGTTTGAAATTGAAATTTTATTTAAAGAATCCAAATCGAGTAACACTATGATCAAAGTAATGCCGGTTGATATTTAATTTATTTTAATACGAAGTTGTGATGTTACTTTTTTTTTTTTTTGAGGAAGTGGTGGTGTTACTCTTGGTTGAAAAGAAAAAAAAAAAACTTTGTTTTAATGTGGTTACCATATTAAATTACCATTATTAAGTCCATTTCAAGAAACCAAAGATTACATGTTTATGCATAGATAGGTGGACAATCTAGACATGATCGACTATTCATTTTCTGAATTTGCTAATTGTGTTGATTCTTGCAAATTAACATTAAAGATACACTTTCTTGATGGCTGGTGGAGCTAATTCATGGAGAAGTGCTAACCAAACCTTAGTTTGCTACTCCTATTATGGAAGTTGAATTTTTCTCATGGTTTGGGACTACTTCTCGTGGTGTATGGCTTAAGAGTTTTATTTCAGGGCTTAGAATCTTAAATTGTATTTCTAGGCAAAGAAAATTTATGTGATAATTTAACTGCTGTTTTTTTGGCTTAGAACAACAAAAGTGAAAGTTGAAGTAAACATATCTACATTTAGTACTTAACCATTAGAGACGAAGTTAACGATAAAGTAATGGTCATTAAATACATTAGCACTGGTTTGATGATCACTAATCCTTTGACTAAGGGCATACCATTTGAAAGTCAAGGATCATGTATAGGGAATGGGAATTGGTTCCACGTTATGATTATGTACATATAGTTCATTAATATAATTCTTATATTATGATGTTTTCTCCAATTCATGCGCAAATTTAATTTTTGAGAAAATATACTTCATTTGGACCAAGTTGGAGATGCAATGCAAGAGTATTATGTAAAATGAAATATCTTATCGAGTGTTGCATTATACGGTACAACTTTCAATCTAGTATATTGTATGTCATATTTTTAAACACAATAGCATCAGACTAACACTTGATTCTAAACATTCACACCATAAAACAATAATATTTTTACATTAATAGAAATTTTTTCCTTTCGTCTATTGCACTCCAACTATGATATCCTTATCCAAGGACTCAAGGAAAAAAATCATTTAGATACAAAATCAAACATACATTGAGAAATGTTTACTTTTAGATTGAACAACAAAAGAGCCATTAATTTTATGCTCAAATGAAACCATAGAACAAAGTAATATGCCAGAAGAAGTAAAAGAGCAAGCAAAGCCAGTGGACCCTACTTATTCATTCCTAATTACCTCTTTAATAACATAATCGAAACATCTAAATCTCTTTATGTTATCTTTCTTAACTCTTTTACAATTTTTTACAAAGAATGTTAGGAAAATCAATGAAGTTAGAAAATCCACAATCAAAACTACCTCCCACCAAGTGTGTTGGAACATAACTCTTTCAACAATTTAAGGGATTTCTAACCATGTAGCTAAAACAGGTAATAGTTGTAATCATTCTGCTATAAAGATTAACTATCACTTAATCAATATAATCGAGTAATATAACTCCAAATGACATTACTCTTCCTTATTGCTTCTTGGTTCATTTCACACATTCGTCAATAGAATTTAAAATAATTTTAAAAATAAAGACCACATTGTGTCTGCTTATAAATTGTGTTTAAATATGAACTTATTAAAACTAATAATATATACATTTAATATCATTGCAACATGAAGAACTATTAGTATGAATGGAAAACAATATAAAGGAACATCTCCTCGAATAGAAAGTAAAATATTTTATGATCTTATCTTATTATCCCTTTAAATAGAAAACAGAAAAACACCAAGTATATGCTCAAGCAACATAAATGAAAACAATCTTTCTAAAAATGCAGAAAGTTTGTCAAATGAACAAATGATGAGTCACATATGTAGTTCATAGAAATAATATTGCATTGCAGTGGTGGCATTGGCAAAGGCACAAATCTGATTTATTTATTCTATTAACACAAATAATAAATTTGCTAGATTGTGATACGTGAGGTGATTTTTATAGATAATAGAAGTAACAAAAATCTAAATATTGTTATGCATTTTGGTATGTGCGGAGAATGCAACTTAAGAGTTGAACTCGTATTTGCATGAAATGAGGTATGCATGTTTACATCTATAATGAGATTGATAATAGTTTATGAAACACACATCCATCAACTTATGAAGATCAGCATCCATATTTCCAAACACACACATCCATCAATTTATTCATGTGAAGCGTGTGAACAGGTCCAAGGACCGAGTGTGTTTCAACTAACGAAGACAAAACTGATGAATTCCATATTTGTTTTCTGCCACGTTTTTTCATTCCATTCTCTAATTTATATTTCATTTCTGTCAATCAGTATTGCAATTTAATGTTAATAATGCTATACAAATTTCACATGCTTATAAATGCAAGCAAGAGAATACGTAAAAAAAAATCACATTATGATTATATGGTTTTCATCAATTGTTTGTTTTGGAAGATGGATTTGTTCTCTCCCCGTTTGTTGTTTCACATGGAAGATGCCGTTCATATTTTGAAAGTCTTGTTCTTCCAATGGCTTAATCCAATAATCAGAAGCCCCTTTTTGTGATAGTCTCCATGACAGAATTGTTAGAGTAATGAGAAGACATGACTGCAAAATTGACAAAAAATGTAGTAAGTACATAGCTATGGTTCATTTTTAGATGAAACAATAAAAAAGAACTTACAAATAACAGGAATTTGGTGGAATAAGAGAAATGTTCAAACAAAGTCATAAGCAGTACTCAATTCTTGCATATCAGTATCAACAATTAGGAACAAAATATAAAATGTCAACAAGTACTTAGAGAGAGAAAATAAGGCATAATAAATTTGTGGCTTATTTTCATCCTCATATGTTTTAAAAAAATATTTAAATTTTTAAACATGATAAACACTCTCTCACCTATCATATTAATCCCTCTACCATGACTACTTAGGAATAAGTTAGAAAGACTAAACACCATAAGTTTCAGATCTTCATAATCATATTACAAAAATTACAATTATTATGAACAATAAAACAATTAAATATTAATTATTAAAAAAAAATCTTCATTTCACTAATAAGAAAAAACATATTTTGAGAAGCAACAATACACAATATATCTACAAGATTGATATATGTTGGATGAGACTCTTCTCAATAGTATATAAAACTATTAACTCAAAATTGATAGCAATCATAGAGACATTACTCGTCAAATATAATTATAATAGAAAGTATCAAGGAGAATATAAATATATAAGTTTATAATTATTACCTTATTCTATCTTTCTAAATGTCATCATGTTTAATCAAGGAAATCACAATCGTAAGAGATTTATACGAATCCTTCTCAAATCGAACAATTGAGTAAAAACATATGGAATATGAGAAAATGTTAATGAATTCCATTGGATTATGCTAGATCGATACTCTTTGATATGTGTTTTATCGTCTCATTCATGGATCTAATTGAAATAATAACAACATATATAATATTAAATATGAAAAAAAGAACCCAATAAATAGATTAATTTTAGTGATAAGAGTGAGAGAAATAACAAATGATTTTATGAAACCCTTCCGAACATTCAACATCATCTATTCAAATATATAACATATATGTTAACATATATGTTATATGATTGATGATCAAATTGATAGATAATGAAAGAATCTTTTAGATCTAATTGCAAACTCAAGATTGGGACAAAAATGAGGGGACAGAGATAGAAAACTAAAATAGTCTTTGGAAAAACGGCACCGATAAAATGGAAAAAGAGATAAAATCAAAAATAGTCTTATGAAAACATAAAGATTCCTTAGATGAGGGGTGATATTAGATTAAGTTTTTCATGTAACCTTAAACTTTGAATATTATTAAAACAAAATAATTATGATTTAGATAACAAAAAAGAGGAAAAGCATATTCACTCGATAATTTATATAATAATTAAATAACGTTTTCCACTCGTTCGATATATGGTTGAATATGTTTTGATGGTGAGATGTTTTAAAGATTTTTTATATTGTAGTTATAATATCTTTTATCAAGTAAAAATAAAATTAAAGATCAATTTAAATATAGTCAAAAAATTTAAAAGATTGCATAATATATTTTATTTAAAAAATGAAAACATACCTGATCAATCAATTTTAAGTGTAAATTGATTTTTTTTCTTACAATAAGGAGGGAGTATAATTTTTTGTAAAGGAAACCATAAATTGCTATTAATAAAAATAGATGTCCTCTGCATTGTTATATTTTGAACTCTTTTTAAGAATGAAAAACTAAAAACAAAATAAATATAAATGGTTTTGGTTTTTTTTAAATTACAAACTGTAAATTATAAAATAGTTTTTGAAATTATTAAATCAACTTGCATTTATTCATGAGTTACTAAAGTCTCAATATTCTTTTTTGAAAATTGCATTTTAAAATTTTAAAAACCAAAATTATCAATTTGCATTTATTCATGTCTTTAATTTCACAATTTTCAAGAAATCAATTTGCATTTTTGAAAACCAAAAATTATCAATTTGCATTTATCATGTCTTTAATTTCACAATTTTCAAGAAATCAATTTGCATTTACACAGTTCCTAATTTTACAATTTCCAAGAATCAATTTGTATTTACTCATGTATCTAATTTCACAATTTTAAAGAAATCAACTTGATTTTCGGTTGTTTTGTTTTTGTTCATTGTTAAACACATCATTAGGTAACTCAAAACCAAACTCCCACAGATCCACATTCAACTCCTTCAATCACTGCACTTTCTTCTTTACCCAATTAAAATCTCAATATTCTCCTATTCAAACTCTATAATTAATAGTAAGTTAGATCAGAATGTTAGCCAAATTAGAGCGGTATTTCACGATGATATTAACTTTAAGTACCAATTTTGACTCTCATGGAAATGTAAAATTTCTAATTTTCACGAGGGATAAAAGGGTGAGAATTCATGAATAATAGTGTCGTCAGAAGTTATTGGAACATACATAGTATGTTAGTGTGTAAATTTAAAAATGTTAGAGTCCACATTGAAAAACTTCACACATTGATTAACTTTCAACTCTAAAATAATTAAATACTAAAGTCCAATATTAGTATAGTTTACACATATGAGATAGCTTGCATTACTATAATGTGTCATTTGCTTTTGAAGAACAGCAAAGTAGATGCAATTTAACTTTTCTCTTCTCTTTGTTTGTCGACATTTTCTGAGCACTTTCTCTTATTTCTTTCTACTCTCTCGATATTTTTACAATGGTGATAATAAGCTTCCCTTCGATTTAGAGCGCATTCGTGTTTAGTACTTTCATTACCAGTGACATCTTGTTGGTTTACAACTAGTCTTAGTACTGACTTATAGAGTTGTTGTAATAGCTATATTTGAGGTGTAATTATAGAACGGTTCTCTACACTGCAGTGACAAATCGAAAATGTGATTTGATTTTGTTTTTCTCATGGATGTCTTAGTTGATCATCTCTCTTGCATAATTTTCATCAGTGTTGCGAGATTACTAGCATGTCTACTAAAGAGATTACAATATCTGATTCCGCTGCTTCTGATTTCAATAATCTGTTTCGATTTTAGGGATGTCACTTCAAACAATTGCAACAAAAGATACTATTTTTCTTAACTATAAATTTTTTTTTAACGTTTTGAAAGATGACATTCTAGTTATTCTAGAAACAGATGAACACACAAAAAGGATAAGAAAGCTGCATAACTAACCTACAAGAATTAACCTAGTGTGAAGATAACAAT